>CAJNDV010018724.1:33514-68035 GCA_905221635.1 Symbiodinium sp. CCMP2456 | reverse complement strand
GGTGAGCCTCTGCAACTTCTGCAGCTGTCACAGATAGGGAGCCTGAGCCCCTGCATCTTCTGCACCTGTCGCAGTTCGGGAGCCTAGAAGCTGCCACTGCCCAGCCCGGATGGAGCAAGTGTAGTTGGTAGGGGGGGGTGGCTAGTACTAGTACCGACGGCAGCAGGAGTAGTAGCGGTGTCGCCTCTGCAGGACCAAATCAAGTATATACAGCTGCCTATCCGCAACAATCCATCATAGCCGTCGACGCCGCAGGCAAAGCTGAATAAAGAAGATCGGCATGATCGGATGAGATTGTGCATGAACAAGTTTTGTCGGCTGCACGATAGTATCTGAGGCGCTGTTGAATGAAAGCGGAAACTGGCACCTGCCCTCTGCAAGGAAGGATTCAAACACTCGCAGATTCGCAAAGATGGGCACAAATAGTTCTACTGCTACACTGACGATGTGAAACATACGGTTGAAATATCGACCATATTGAGGATGGATCTCGTCAAAAATGAAAATCAAGTGCTGAACGCACCGAAAACTTACCGGACGAGTTTGGAGCCTGCTTGAGTAGCTTGACTTTGTCAGCAACCGTCCCAAGAGACTCCGTTTGGCCACTGGCTTTGCCAGCGCATCACCACAGAACAGGGGCAGCGTCAATTGCTCCTGATCTTGAGCGCGTGTCTTCCCAGTGCTCTCTTTAACCCTTGCCCATACTGAAGTCTTCAGTGATGCCTCGAGCTGCTAGGCTCTGTTTGGGCCCTCAGTCCTGCGCCGTACTCCAGTTTCACGAACTCCGCAGGCCGTGGACCCGGCTGGTGAAGAAAGCCAAAGAATGAGGCTCTGCACTTCCTTGGCTTCTGCTGTCCCTCCCGTGACTCTATTCATTTCACTTACGAGTATGGCAACCCACACCTGAAATGATGCAGCTGCAGCCGTAGCATCCGCATCCAACTTCCGACGAACGCTGGCACAAATCTGATTTAGCGATGCGCTGTCTAACGAGTTCAACTCTTTCGTTGTGCCTTCGTGAACGGCGTTCAAAGGCATCACGATGTGCGATCTGCTTGACCCCACAGTCAGGGCGAGACAGAAGTGGCAATCCTGAGATGAGCGCCGGAGCCAGCTCTCCGGAACTGGCTCCAGCAGAGTCCAGCCAGCGCCCTTCAATTTTGGCGTCAGCAAACATTTGGCAGCTTCAAGGACTGGCTCCGATGTCTTGGCTGGAAGCGGCTCCTTTTCGCAGCCCTCAGGCCCTTCGTACATGAAGGCTGTCAACGCAAAATACTCCGTTTCCGGTGATGGGCCTCGGCCCAGCCACTTCGCAGGCTGACCACGGGCAGCATCTCCGTCGTTTTCGCTCACTGACTTCTTGACCCTGGTATCCTCGGATTTTGCTCTCGGCGTGCCCGTAGCCGCGCTGGCGAGTCCTGAAGACTATGTGAGCACACCAGAACATGTAGCCACATCTATCTGCTAGCCCTTGCGGACACATGTGCAACAACTCCTTGGAACTGATGAAGAAGCCGGCGAGCAAACGACTTCGGGCGCCCACGTGCACTCGCCGGTGGCTCAGCAGGCGGACGAGGGGTGCCTACTTCGACATGACCAATGTTGAGCTTGTTCCTCGTCTTTTCCTGGCGAGAGTGCTTCGGGCGGGCATACCCTTTCTGTCCCTGCTAGGCACATCAGAAACAGTGAGATCCTGATCGAAGCGTAGGACACACAGCCAAGGGGGAAAGTTGGGCAAAGCCCGTGCGACATCATCTGCGAGCCAGTCGACCACAGACTCCAGAGATGAATCCTCGTTCGCAAGGCCAACAGATGGACTCGAAACAAAACCAGGTGCCAGATGCGAATATTTGCCGAGTGCCAGGCCAGAGTATGGAAATGCCAGGTGGTCTTGCCCGGGGACGGCTCGGCGTTTTGTTCTGGGTGCAAGACCTGGATCGAAGTCACGTTCTCCTGGAAGGAACATCAAGAAAGCGGTGACATTCACTTCTATTGCAGCATGTGCACTGGACCATCCTCCGCGAAGTCTTGCAGAAGGCTCTTCGAGAGCCGAGATCCGAGTTTTGCCGTCAAATCCTGGGAGACACGGGCATGTTCGGATTCTTGCAGACTTGCGACAGCTTAAACTCACTCTGGGACGAGACCCTTCGGCCACTTCAGCTTCGGCAAAGCGTCCCCGAAGACCACCAGAGTGAGCCGCAACGTGGCGTCTTTTGCAATGGGATCGGGCAGCGATGCCGAGGAAAGAAAAATGTCGCCCACGGTGCCCGCGCGGCCGAAGCGGAGGGACTCGAGCTTTGGGGCACCAGGCAACCCGTCTGAGAAGCGGCTGAAGGCAAAGAGCTGCAGCGCCAGTCCTGAAAATCAAAAGCCCGCCATATGTGCATTTGGAGCTTGTAAGCATGTCACACCAAAGAAAACAGCTGCATTCAAAGACACCAACAGGGTCGGCTAACGATGGTTGCCGCTCCGCAATCGGCAGACCGAAGCCCAACTCGAAACGCCGATGGAAGACCGGAGCACCTAGTTGGTTGAGCTCTGTTTCCGTCTCCTTATCTTGGGGATGTCTTTTCCCGAACCCAGAATCTAGCGTTCTCAGGATCTCTTCAGGTTGGCCTGGGTTTGCTGATAAGACCGTTGAAGTTCCGGATCTCCGCGGATTTCTCCCTACGGCTCCATGGTTTCTTCTGCATTCTTTGTGCCCGCAGATTTCCTTTCCGGAATATTTTTCATAGGAGATATCTCAGACCTTCAAGTCCGCACGACTGCTTCTGTCTTGAATGTCTCGGCAGATGAAACTGCAGAGGACACGAGTTTGTCCGCTATCCTTGGAATGGCTCCGAAGATGAACGTAAACAGAACCGCAAAACTCAATCTGTTGGTACTAAGAACGAAATGCAATACAAGCCTGACAGCTCTTTCATTCATATCAAGCAAGCCCTGGGTCTGGTACAAACAACAACCTTTCGCACGCCTACGATTACAAGAATGCCAGCGAATCCAATGAGGGAACTGACCACCCGAGAGCTGCCTAGAAATCAACCATACATTCTTCAAAATGCGGCTTCAGTTTCGCACCAGGAGGCTATCAGCATCACAAAGAAGAGATCAGGTTCTACACTCGGCCGCGTGCTTGCCAGTCGAGGCACCGGTGTCCGCATTGAACACGAGGAAGCCGCCAAACATTGCCCTGCCCTGTAAAGACTTTAGTAAACAGTTTGGTGCAGGGGGCCTGGGATGTCGGGTGTATCTGAGATGCTCTCTTCCGTTCCACTGAACCAATATCAGCGGTAAGCCCGCGGGCAGGAGAGTTTCACGCAGCTTTGGTATGAGACAGCTGTGAGCGCACTGCAAAACGCAAAAGCACTGATTCGCAAACATGCTCAGCGCTTTTGCAGCCTCAGGCTGTCGGCGAGGCGGGCAAAAGGCGAAGGCGCTCTTCAAGCGTCCACGTCAACGACGGAGCACTGGATACTTTACATGGCGCAGCTGGTGCATGGCTTCAAGGCACTGTGCCTACAGAAAGTTCATGCCAGCCTTGGCTTTCTGCATGCCAGACAATGCTTGAATGACATCATGCAAACAACTTGTTGATGCAGCCAGGCAGCCAAATAACGGAGTTGCTCGAAGCACATTAAAGAAATCGTCGTGTGAGGCCCAAGCCTCATCCACTGCATGTTGAAGCCTCGGAATAAGGCTCCAATGCCTTCGGCAGCTGCAGTTTTCCTCCAACAGTCCAAGGTGTTTGTGTAAAGCGCGCCACGCCGTGTCCTAAGCTTCAGGCTTCAGCTGGATTTTCCCGCTGACAGCATGGCAAAAAACAAAAAGCAACGCCTGCCGAGAGACTCCGGGTCCAGGGGCTGCGACATGATCCGACTCTTTGCCAAGTCGACGGGGCTTGTGACTGCCGCTGCAACAACCCCTGCCAGCATGCTGCATGCAAAGTGGCACACATAACCTGGCACAGCATTGGGCAGGCGCGCAGGCCATGTCCGCATGTGCACCATGACTTCCCAAAGTCTCACCAAGCATTGCAGACAAGAAGCCCTCGCGCACGAGGCCTGCAAAAGAATCTGCTTTTTATTCTGGTGCAGAAGTCCTGCTGTGCCTGCCCGCCGGCCTACATCGAGAAGAGTGTGCTTGGCATGGTCATAGCTGGGTACCTGAAGAGATGTATCAAGCTCGCAACCTGTTGCCCGGAGGTTGAGGTGTTCTGATGGCCTGGGAGGCCGTGAGCAAGGTTGCCCTTTGCACAGTGGGGCCGGCTCCACGCCAGAGTCCGCGGAGTCCTCCGCTTTGGACGATGCTGGTAAACTCTTCGGTCACCTGAGCGACTCAGGCTCGAGCGAATCTGCATAAACGATGGCGTGCACTACATTCACTACATGCCCAGTTCGGAGAGGTCGCAGAAGCCGGAGTTTCATGTGCGCCTCCTCCTTGCATTCGTACCTTGAGCAGGTCGAAGGGATTTGCAATCACGGAGCCGATGGCACCTAGCGCTCCGTGAACATTCGGCAAGATGCGGGCAGCGGGTTTAGGGTTTCGACTCACACACTCGCACAAGGCTGGCATGGCAAGAAGGTCCCGAGGTTTAGGGTTTAGGGTTTAGGGTTTAGGGGTTTAGGGTTTCGACTTTAGGGTTTAGGGACTGTGACTCGCCTGTGATTGCACCAGCCAGGATCTTGACCACCAGCGGCGAAGTTCTTTGCCTCTTCTCCTGTTGGCCTGGTCTCCGCACCCGAATACAATGAGAACTCGTGGAGCCCAGAAACATCCAAAGCCAGCTTAGCCCAGACCCGACCTGCAAGAATGGCTGGAGATTATGGATTCAACATGCTCCGGCTTGGGACTTCGCGTGGCTCGCACACATGCAGTTCTGAGAGCTATAGAAACCAGTCCTCCTCTACCTGCCAGCGTCTCACGGACAGGCTCGTAAAGGCCCATCCGCATGCCACTGTAGGACAGCTCTCGCAGAATTGACGGTCGCAGTCCTGAGCAGCGAATACATGTTCTGGAGCATTCACGACATGCAGCGCTGTCAGCAACACCAAAGCAACAACCGAGTGGTATCCGGCACTGGATCTTCAATACAGAACTCCACTCTGCTGAAACCGACATGAGCGGTGTTTTGGATGCTCCTCTGCTACTAGTAGCGCTCTGGGTGCTGTGTTCGCGTGCTGTAGTTTTACCTGCTGTCGCCTGCCGTGGCTTCCTAACCCCTCAACTTGCACGAAACCCTTGACTAAACCTGCTTGCATGGTACAATTACAGGCGCGCGGGGAGCCTTTAGGTTTTTAGCTTTCTCTGCTTTGATTTTCGAAACGGCGTGGCATCGTGCAGCCATGAACAAATGGTTTCTAGAGCATGCGAAGCTTTTTGTGATGCGGAGAGTTGGTTTATGCCTGCGGGTTTCAGCTCCTATTTCGCGATTTTAAGGATGCTCAGCAGATATAAAGCTACGAACAAATCCGCACGAGACACGCAAAGGCCGGGAACAGAAACGTGCAAACTGCTGCAACGCACGCACTCATGCACTCGCCTCGCTGCAAGCCAGTGGGGCCCTCCTGTTGCCAGAGTTTTCGGCCGGCTCCCAGCACCGTCTGGGCATTGCAGCTAGTGATCTGGGAGACGCCCGCCAACTGCATGCGCACCTCCAACGCTCGAGAGTTACAACTCTTCGTCCTGCCGAATACCCAGGGCCCAGGCCTTCACCACATCGACCGGATTCGTGAAGCAAGCAGCAATTGCCTCTGTGCTACATGTACACAAATAGCTCTGCAGGATTTTGCTATGAGAAGATCGACTTGACTCGGCGCTTGGCTGAGTGCATTCAAGTTACGTTGCTGACGCCTGCCAAACCTACTTGCTGCAAGGCTGCTGCAGAGGCATCCGGCATAATCAAAGCAAGCCCAAGTTTGTGAAGCACACGGTGTCTGGACTGACTTCGGTCACTGCCAGCACCATATTGCACCTATCCTGAATACGTCGAGATGTCCGTCTTCTGCTGTCTTTGCTTGCAGCGCGTTGCTCAGCGCAGAAATGCTGCAAGTAACTTTTCACATCAAAGTGCAACAGGGTGCAACATCTGTGCTGTCTCGAAAGCTTCAACTGCATGGTGTGGATTTGCGTCGGCTTTGCGATGGGGCTTCTAGAAACAAGCTCAAACTATGTGCTACAGTAGAGAGTACGGGAGGTGAGCGCAGTTGAAGTCTTGCTGCACCATGGACGGCTGAGATCTGCGGTGTGAACTGATGCAATGATGCGGCCTTCGGCCTTCTGGCGAGAGACTGGCAAGGCCACTTTGATGCTCTCGGAAGTCTGTGTCCTCTGAGACTTCACCCTTGACAAGATCGAAACCCTTTTTGCAACGGGACTGTTCGTTGAAGGAACGGTCGTAAGAGCAGGCTGCACTTGTTGGCATCACCAGTAAAAGCAAAACTTGTGAGTTGCGCCATAGTGCTAAGGAGCTACTCTAAGTCTGCTAGGCTCACATCCGCAAGCTCCTCGAGGTCCAAGGCCTGCCCAGGTGGAAGAAAGTAAAGTCTGACGCACACTTTGGGTACGATTGAAATTTCTGTGCGTGGCTCACTTCGGTTTCTTGTTCGTGGCTACTCGTCGGGTCCCGGACTTGTCCCGCTCAGCTGCGAGAGCATCAGCCCCAACACTGTACCGCGACTCTTTGTGCACGGTGGTCTAACACGGATTCGCACAGGGCCCAGTCCGAGCCCATGAAAGCCAACGTCAAGATGGACTACATGAGTGGGCAAGAGTGAGCCCGTCGAAACTGAAGTGCACAACCACGGCAACCACGCACCAGGACCGAACGAAGCACATAGCCATTGATCTCACCAGCTCCGGTTATGGAATCGGTGATCAATGCCATGGCTGCAAGAATCATGGACGTGAGTAGCGGGTTGTCGTTGTTCACGAGCAAACCAAGTGGGGCCATCAAGGTGGGAGGTGTGTCGTCTTCGGAAGCGACAACTTGCGCCTCCCTCACCCTGACAGCTGCTAAATGTCCGCCTAAGACACGCTCCTCGTCCGTGAGCTCATCTACCAAGGACAGGTCCACCCCAGTCTTCAACAACTCTCGCAGCATCGCCGCAGCGCTGCTGACTCGCAAGTCTCTAGAAGTTCCCCGACCAAAGGCGCAGCCCACTGCTGGGCTTGTCGGGTCTGTCTGCCCCATCGCAGCATGCGCGCCGAGGCTTGCGGCTGCTGCTGCGAAGCCGACAGCCACGAGCGCACTACCTCCTGTCACCACGGTCCCAGCTGCACCAGCTGCAAGTCCTGCAGCGCAGTGGATTGCCTAAGAGTTTAATAACAATGCCCCGTTCCCCGAAGAAAGGCGACTGGTGCAGAGCATGATCGCATGACAACAAGCATGGCGCAAACAGCGCAAGTCAACCTCACAGCGGATAAGACCCCTGTGAAAATAATAATAATAATAATAATAACAATACTAATCCTAATAATAATAATAATAATAATAGTAATCATAAAAATAATAGTAATAAGAGCCTCAGAGAAATCCCTTTGAGCCGGCCTAGGCTTGCATAGGCCTCCCTCCGTGCTGCTGCGCTCACCGCTGGCTTCGATGAGTCGAGGCCAAGCGTGGACAAGGAAGACACGCTCCTCGGCCCCGGGCCCCATCAAAAGTTCCCCCCTGCATACCCCTAAAGGAATCAAAACCCCGTCTCTTCCCCACCATCTCTTCAGAGCTGCGAAAGGGATTCTTCGATCAAGCCAGCCAGCTCGGAGCTGAACTGCTCATCAAACGGACGGCGAAAATCTCGCAATGTGAGCATCAAACCTGGGCTCCAGAACGTCAAGTTGCTCAATGACTTGGACGCAAGGGGTAAAGAAGGCTGCTGGAGTCCGGAAGATCCAAAAGTCTGCAACTAGGCTTCGGGGCGAAACCAAGCTCACGAGGGAGCGGCTGCAACATGGCTGTACCAAGAACTAGACTTGCAAACCCGCCTAACACGAGGCCAAGGCTGGTCGAGAGAGCCAAGCTGCAGCCCAGCTCCTCGGACACTGACGCCCGGTGGCCGCAGACATCTCTGCCAATGTGGCTCTTCAAGGAATCGGCGACCACACGGACAGCCTGTCGCAGCCAACGAGCTGATGACCCCTGCATGAGAAAAGGACCTGTGCAGGAGTGGCGCTGTAGCATCCACCTCTTCCGGGGAGAAAGTTGGGGCACCTGACAAGATCCGACCGTGACTTTGAGGTCACGTCTGTGCAGACTCTTTCATGACAAACCCCTGCCCGTGACAAGCATGCAGAAATCCACCTGCAGCCTCGCAGGCTGCCAGCAGCAAGGACTTTGCCTGCCCAAAGTTCGGCGCGCTGACGATGACCTCCGTCGTCCTGCGTCGCAGCTTGGAACTTGGAAACCTCAAAGGAAGATACCCGGACTGAAGCACAACCTTTCCAAAAAGAGCCACAACCCTCAGTGACAGCGCAGGTCCTGGAATCCAACCCATCGAAGAGAGAAAGGAGGTGCGAGCCTTTCAGCTCGAGCTCCTCAATCTCTGGGCTCCATACCTCGAGAGCTCCGACGAAGTGCAGGGAGGCACCCCTTTGCCCTGCCATGGGGACCGGACGAATTCGTTATCATCGTCCTCATCGCCGTCCAGAGTCCTGGAGAGGTTCAGCAAGGCGTCCCCGAGTCTAGCAGGAAAGTCACTCTGTGCAGGAAGGCAGTCCAGAGTCTGGCAAATCGCACACCATTAACTTCAGGCATGGGTTGGACCACGGAAGCATCTGCTGACGCCAATCGCACCGGCCATGGCGAGCAAACAATGCTACGTCTTCTTACAACCTCAGTGGTGACAGTGCTACCTGCTACCCACACTCGGTGTTCTATCCCAGCGATTGGCTCCAGGAAAGGGTCGGGCTGACACAGATAGACCGGTTAAGACATGCATTTCGCATCTCTTGTCTTCCTGCACACGGTGGCGATATGTGGGGTTGTCCTTTCAATGCATCACGACCTTTAGCTGCTGCCAACCTTGTCGGCGCAAGCCTTGTCGGTGGACCAATATACCTGCGGCAGCAAATTTCAGAGAAGGTCGCTTTCCATCCACTGTCTCACAGGGCTCACCTGCATCTGCTTGATGCAGCGGGCCAAGCCAGGCCTTACCAACAGCCATCTCCAGCGTCCAGGGCAGCATTCACTTCGATAGCTGCAAAGATCCGGGCTTTCCGGGAGCAAACCCCATTGGCTCGAGCACCTTCGAAAGGCTCTCCGCCACCATCGTCCTGGTCATTTGCAGCACAGAAGGGCCTTAGAGCTAGAAGACGATGTAGGGACGCGAGACAAGTCCGAACACGGCATATGTTGGCACCACGTACGTGGGGTTGAGGCCCGTTGACAGAAACGGGGCCAGTGGTAAAGAGCGAGTGTTTGCCGTTCCCAAGTTCAAACATATCACCTGTGTTAAACGCAAGGGAAGGCCTGGCTTCCTGTAGCTTACACCATCTGTCCAGCTCCAGTGTCTCTGCCCGGCCTGGTTTCTTTCATTCGCGCAGGGAAGGACAAGTCCCGCCGGTCCCAAAGCGCTTTCCTCCTGCACCTCAGGTTACATGGCAGCCAGCGACTCGTGAAACTAGCCGTCTTCATCTGCATGACTGGACTGCCATCAGCTGGGTGCCGCTCTGAAACTCGGGACCAGTAAATACCTTCCATGCTGCTCATGACGGCCCCTTCAACAAGCGAAGCGATCACGTGGACCTCCTCCCACTTCTTCATCAGATCCACACATTCAGCCGGTGTTGAGATGACGGCTGTTCCTCGTCAGCTAGTGGACAAACGTGGACATCGCTGATTGCAGAAGCTTCCAGGAAGGGACCTCCAAATTGTTCCTGCGGAACGTACTTTCGGATCACAGCTGCTCGAGTCTCTTCGTCGAGGCCATCCAAATACCTCCAGACCGCCAAGGAGGTCTCTGTGGGGCTCAGCTTGAAAGCACCCTTTTGCTCTGCTCGATGCTCTGCCTGTCTGAAGGCATGTGCACTGGCATGGGCATCTCCTCCGCACAGTCCGCCTCTGTGGCATTCTTTCAACAAGATTTCTCTCGCATGTGCATCCACCGTGACAACCTGTGCACATGTTTCGGGCCGGGCACAGAAACTTGGGAGAAGTGACTCAGGACATCCGCCGTCCATCGATCAATCTTAGCAAGGACCAAGCACTCTTTCCGACTTGCAAGCGGCTTGGAAGACGCTCAGGTTCAGACACATCTCAGCACCAACGGCGCCTCATGCCAGCAACTTCAGACTGTTTGGCCCTGCTGCTGCGCGTCCAAATTTCTGCCAAAACACCGCTGGATCCAATATGCGGCCACCGCCCACGGGCTCCTTCAAGTAGCAGCAACAGCAGCGACAGCAGCAGGCACTCTGCAGACTGGAGGAAAAGTGAAGACTGCGACAACAGAAGCATGCAGGGAAAGGCGGAGTGTCTTGCCACGATAGCACTGTACCGGGACGGGTCTGCATCAAATCTCTTCTGGACACGACGCGGGCAGCAGAGTAACAAAGCGAACGACAGCAAATGCAGACCAGATGTGAAGAAAAAACTGTACCCTTCCGAAGTGAGGGCGGCTTCAGGCAGACAGCAGATGAAGCAACTGACCACTGCTGCAACGAGGCAGTTGCGGTCCAGAATCTTCTGCAACACAGCTTCGTCCTCCACCAGGCGACACAATATGAAGGGAGAACGGAACAGCCTTGAAGAGCACAATCTCCTGCCTTGAAGCCTAACTCTCGAAGCGCTTCGCGTGCTAATGCCTGCACGTCGCATGAAGGGAAGAGGCTGCTCAACATTACCTGGATTCCAGACATGCTTGCGCATACCCTTTGTTTCTCCGCGGTGCCGCACTGTACATCTCCTGGGTTCTCTTACAGCTTCCGTTTTGTTTTGTCACAGGCGAAGTCAGTACCACCTGCAGCTGCCGCCGCAGCTGCTGCTGCCGCACTGCTGCCGGTACTGCTTGGAGCGTTGCGCCGCTGAGCGATAAGACTTCCCGATCCGGGACGTTGTTGCAAAGAGCAGGATGTTGCCGACGACGCTTTGCCGCACGAAAGACGGTCAGAACGGTGGACTGTGGAGATGTCGATTCACCTGTTGCACGACAGAACTGAGAGGCAGGCCGCCCCTGGCAAGTCACTGAGCCCTGCACGTCGTGCTCTCGTTGCCTTCCTTGCCCTCGGCGCAATCGGCGTCTGCGTCGCCCTGTGCAAGCGCAGCCTGTGCGCAGCAAACCATCGAGACTGCGCTCCGACTAAGCCTCGGCCGGCAAACTCAAGCAGTGTCGCCTCTGCCTTCTTTCGCCGGCGTCGTGCTCTTCGTGCCTTGTTGCTGCGAACTTTTTGGGCCTTGCGGCCAGCCTGCAGGTCTTCATTACATTTGGGCTGCTTGCGATTCTTCAGAGCTACTCTTTCCGTCTGCCTTCGTCTCCACTCCCAACACTGCTTTCTTATACCTTTCGGCACAGCGAAACCAAAAGATCGCAGCTGGCGGACACGGCTGCTGCTGCTGCCCGGGTGCAACTCTGCCAGGCGTCGGCGAGCTGAAACGCGATTTTCGAGCTGGGTTCGATGAGTCTGTGCCTTCACCTAGAGGCTTTTCAACTGGATAAGGGATCGCAATAGCTCCGTCAAGAACTGCACTTCCCTGGCCACTTCCAGCCTCAAGCCCTGTTGGTGTGTGCCGCAAGCGGACAGCGGTTTCAACCTGTCAGGTCCAGAAGAGGCACTCCTGGCACGTCATGGCTTTACATCAGGCCTTATTGACGTTCTGTCCACCAGGGCCAGCTGAACGGGAGAAGCTCTCTTCCAGGTCTTTGAGGTTCACTCCGAGCTCCTGGAGCTGCCTCAAACACTCCACTTCTGATGCCGGCGAACGGGGCAATCGCAAGGCTCTGCGCGCATCCGGGCCGCTGGTTGGATTTTTCGATGGATGGCCCTGCACTCAGCCGTGTTGCTTCAAGCCGACATCTTTCTCGGCCAAGCCCTGTGAACTGCACTGGCGCATATCCTTGCCATGCCATCACGCAGACCATGCCACTAAGTCACTAGAGTAGAGGTTCACAGCGAGGACAATCCCGGCAGTTTTAGCTTCTGAAGACTATGGGAGGTTGAAGTTCTTGTCACGGCTGAGGCCTCGCTGCAAGCAAGGTGCTATGTCGCGCAATCAACACCCAGAAGCCTCGGCCCCATGCAAGCTTTCGCGTTGTTGGACTGAGATACAAAAGACTCAAGACATGTCAACATGCCCATGCGTCAAGCAGCCCAGCACGGCGAGGCTATGTCTGGCTCTTGGCACTTGGCGCCACATGGGGAACCATAGGGTGTCGCCGTGGGCTGGCTTCTTGTGTTCAGCTGACAGGTCGTGTGAGCAGATGCTGGCATTTCACGACTTGAACACAAGTTGCGTTCTCCTATGTTGCCTTTGCCCGCTGTCGATTGATGGTTCTGTCTCAGATGCAGCGCTACAGAACTCAGAGATACTCAGAACTGAGCACAAAGTGTGCCTCCGCTTCTTGCCGCTCCAGGTCCATGGCAGCTACCGCATCGCGAAGTGCAGCTTTGGGCTCCTCAGGTGGACGTGGCGGATTGCGCGGCGCACGCCTTGTTGAAGATGAGTGAAACTCGAGGGCTCCTGCATCCTCATATGCGCGCTGCCTCTTCGACACAGGAGGACCGAAGCACCTGAAACCAGATCTAGGTCCAGGTGTCTCGACATCGCCGAATCTACTGAGGACCGCACGACTCTTGAATCCGTCACTGAGGCAATCATTGGCTCTCTTCATGGTGTCGATGCCATCCTTGCACAGCAGACGTCAATCTCACCGATGCTCTGAGACTTCCCAAGACTCCGGCAGTGAAGTGTCGGATCGCACCCTGCCAGTCCTGCAGGCCGACACGCACGAAACCCATAGAATGTCCTCACAACATCTCTGGCCTCTTTCTCCAACGCATTCTCCCCGTCGGCTTTTCTGTCATCTGCCGATTTGAAAAGAACTTCGTCCATGTTCAGGTGAACCCTTGGCTCGGACGGGGATTGGTGGAGACGCCGTAGAAACAAAGTGGACTGGAATCTCTTAGGTGCTGGCTGTACTGTTGGAATAGGTTCCTCACCTCCGAACCTAGCTTGTTTGCCACACGGTGTGCAGCTGCAAAGATGGCGTAGCGCTCTCTTTCCAGACAAGTCAAGGCCCGCCGTCATCAGACACAAATGGTTGCAGAATCATGCAGTTTGGTGAAACATTGCCGCGTGGTCGCAAATGACCACAGGCGGTGTAAGCCGAGTCCATGTGCGCGGGCGTCATTCTCTGCACGCGCTGGTAGCTTGCAGCTTGACTAAGCCATTTGTCGCTTCTGTCTGGACAGCAGGTTCACGCAGTTCCGCGAGAGTGCCTGAAGAAGCCTCAGCGCCGCCTCTTGGCCACCACGAATGCAAAGGTCAACAAGCAGGCCGTAGCTGGACGTGTCCTCAAGGAAAAGAGTCTGTGCAGAGGGTGCTGACCACCAGCGAGGGAACAAGCCGATGATTTAACCTTAAGGCTGCATTTCTTGCTGATTTTGCTTGGCCAAGTCGCCAAGCTTCGCGAGGTGGCCATGTCTCGCAGCAGCACTAGGCCTTGCTTCCAACGTACCATGCTGCTGAGGGCAGAGTTGTAAGCGATGACCTGGGTAGGGCACTTGGCTCAGGGCTGACTCCCCATGCATCTGTCCTTCCTCAGAGCGTGGCATCCAGGGTCATCTCCTTCTGCAGACACAGAAGCTGAAGCACCAGCGGCCAACTCGCCTCCGCGACTAAACCCTGCAACTTTCCATCTCAAAATCTGCAGAAAGCTCATATGACTCATATGGCTTAACACTGCTTAACACCTGCCTTGCTGTAAGAGGCCAGGAGCGCATTCCCCGTGGCGAGCATCGGCTCCAATCCTGCGAGAGGCTCACAGCCAGGCGGTTGCAATTCGCCCAACCGCGGCTTTTTGTTTACAGAACCAACGAATCGCAAACATCAACAAAGGTAGCAAAGATAAGAATATGGCCGTAATCTAAGAATACCAACATCCACTCAGTTTAACACGTGGCGCTCTGAAACTTGAGATCGCAACAACAGGAAATCCGAACACTGAGAGGTGTGGAGATCAACATGTCCAACACCACCTACACCGAACCCTCAGCACGAGCTGAGTCACATCTGCCGGTAGGCAGCTGTACAAGTCCAGACGGGCAGGATTCGGGTGAGTTCCCGGCTGTGAACATGGTTTGCTTCAGTCTCGCACACAACTTCTGCAGACTGCCTCTCTTGTGGCAAGGGCAGCCTTTTCGTCAACCCACGCTGCGAGAGCTGAGGCGAGATACTGATTCTGTCACATCGACGACATGCTTTAACGAAATCCCGACACTCGACAGTCCAAGCACAAACGGTGGGCCCTTGCGTAGTTTCACCGCAACTCGTCTATATATAAGCTGAAGAATTTGAAAGTTTCCATGAGACGGACGTGAAGCATTTCTGCCGAGCACTCCACTGCAGGAAGAGCCGTCAACCACGGGCTGCCGTTATGCCGACCTTTTCGGGAGGCTCGGCGCTCGCCCCTTTCTGCGAGGGACTTCATGCCCCATTTTGCAGGCCCCATTGTGGGTCGTTGCGAGTTGCTTCTCCGTTTCGTGCGTTCGGAAGGCCAAAGCACCAACTGCTGCGGCTGGCCCAAGACTTTAAGAAGTTGAGCCGCTCGGTTGGTTCGTTCCGTGTTATGTTGTTGGCCTGAAGCCTGCTTCAAAGTGCGACCGGGCGCTAGGGTCCTGCCGATCTTGCTTGCGAAAGCAAGACCGTGGCTCCTCTCCACCGCCGATTCACGGCCTGGGCGCTGATGGCCTGAAATGACGGGACTTGGCTGCAACGCCCGGTCGAATGTCTCGGCCGTGTGCATCTGTGAACCCAAGGCACGGCATCTAGGACCACAGTATCAGCCGCAACTTCCAGAGACCTCCCCACAGGCTTTGCATAAAGCCATGTGCTTCTTGGAGCTTAGCTGTGCCACTAGCACTCAAAGGCCCTCCTACCCTAGGGCCCCAGCTTGGCAGAATGGTACAGGTTGGCCGAGATTTGCCAGCGTAGGCACTTGTTACCTGCAAGGTCCAATCAACACATGGGTTGCCCAGCAGCTTGCAGGCATGCCAGCCTGCGCTCATCAAGGACCCAATGCTTACCGCATCCATCCTTCCCAACCTCATGAGTCCGGCGCACTACAATGACAATGCACTGTGTGTCAACAAGAATGGAAATCTGCTTCATCTACAGTGGTAACGCAATCTGCGTCATCTGCGCCGTGGCCAAGTGGCCACTGCTGCGCCGTCTGCATTGACGCCAGCCATTGCTGGCCCCAGTCCAGAGCATTCAGGCAGGAGTTGACCAGCCCGCGATCAGTCCTGCAAGGACTATAAGGCAGGAGCTTTCGGCACACGGGCAAAAGTACGAAGGCATGTCTGCTCACTATTGACTCGTGTGATGCACGCCTGATTCCCCGCAGAGGAAGCTGGCCAAAGAAGACAACAGCCTCAGATCGAAACACCGGGAAAGGACCTTCATGGGTCAAACAGTGCTCACATGCCTGTCCAACCGTCCGACCAGGATGCCCTTTCCCAGAGCCAACCCCGGGCAAAGGCATTCGTAGCAGCTGTGGACGACACGACGTCGAGTGCCATGTCCTTCCGACTAGATTTCTGCAGCGAGGGTGTCACTATGGAGTGTGGCTTCCAAACTTAAGCATGTGTATGAAATCTTCAACCAGGACTCGATTCTGGACGCAGCAGACAGTAGGCCGCATATCTGACGCCACAGGCCAGACTTTTCGCAGGCGCTGAGGCCTGCATTGAAACCTGTGGCAGCGCAAGATCTAAACAAAGAGGCATCCGAACAGTCCACGTGCAAGCGTGCTGCTTATGGTGTTCGGCTGCAGACCCAAATGCGGCATGGACCAAAGCAGACCTGGACTCAGGTTCACACAGAGCGGCAAGTTAGGCGATTGGTTCAGATGTCGAGAAGCGCGTGTCATCCTTTGCACATGGCATGGGAATCCGCTCTGCGACGTTGCAAACATGCCACATCATGACTTATTTCGTGCTATTTCGGTCCCGGGCCATTCCGAAGTTGAACAACGCATGTGCTGGATTCAAAACGCTTGTGTGTTGCTCTGATCAGAGCCCAGTCGTAGCGTATGAGGAACGTACTAGGGGGTTAGGCACCCTGGGCAGCATGTGGACACGCTCGCGTCACAGCCTTTCTGTGATGCACCTGCTGCAATTTCTGTCAGAATTCGGGTGACGTTGCCCTGTAGAACTTTTCGTCCTTCGGCAACGCACACAGCTTTGACAAAAGGCGTTGTTGCACATCCGGTGGTTAGAGCGATAAAGTAGTCTAAGCTTTGTAGCACGAGAGGTGGTGCACACCTCTCGCCACCGCTGCTTAAGCATGGGAAAGTGGATAGTGCCGTCCGGCCCGGAAAAATCGCGAGAAAGCTGCGCTGGCAATATGAAAAAATGAGGACGGGACCAACTGACTTCGTCCACTGCCCTCCCTTCTCACAAGCACTGACGCAAGCCTCGGCTGAAGTTCAGCAACTCGCAGATCTGCATAGGAAGGCATCACGTGCAGATGATGTAGACGCGGCGCGGTATGAGAGACGAGGTCGGACTGAAGTTTCTCAGAAACTTCTCGTAGGACACGGAGAGCTCCGATCCACTTCGCCGACTTCTCACATGCAGTGATTGCCTAAGACGGAACTCCGTCTGATGCATCGCGTGGAATGTGAAAACTCCCTCGGCTCAGGCTTAGCGCCTGGCTCCGTTATAAAGAAAAGCATCCGGGTGAAGGGAAGTCGACCTTGACTCGAGGACCGACAACTAAAGAATCTCACACAGGACCCGAACCCCAGCGTTGCCCTGAGAGACCGGCCGCATCTTCGGCAGAAGCCAGAATGACCAATTCCAGGACCGTGCCTTCTCACAGGCTGCCATGGCGGCCATGAACGCGACAACGTCAAGTTGGACACCTAAGTCAAGTGCAACGCGAGCTATGTCTGCTTGGCTTCCGGGTGCTCGACTGAGCTTCCAACTTGTGGCCCATGTCCCCGCCAGAGTCGCACATGCTGCGTTCCACAGGAGACCTTTCTCCAAGGAGCTGATCGAGGCGGTGAGAGAGATCAGGCTGGGTTGGAGCGATGAAGGCCTCAGATCGGAGTGGGACCACATCTGCACTGGAAGGCTCCAAAAGCCACCTCGGGACCGAGCAGAATCTGTCTTGCAAGGTCCACGCCCTCCTGCCAACGACGACTTCTTGCCGCAGCTGTAATTGCGGCATTGACCGCAGCCAGCTGGCGATTGACCTGCGGCGAACAACGAGACTTGCGAAAAACTTCGCCTAGCCAAAGTAGCAAGCGGCACGGGCCTTGCAGGCTGCATGCATGTAGCCATGGGTTGCCTTCGGACACGCTGACGGTCAAGGAGTCAAGCGCTACTTTGGCTTTGCAGGAAATGATCTCAAGCCGGTGCATGCACGGTCCTTTGCAACCACTCCCAGGCACAGCGAGGCATGGCCACAGACACAGTTTCTGCCAAACTACACACGAACCAGCCAGAACTCCAGCATGACTCGGATTAAGTATGAGCATGAGGTGCTAAACTGGCATATCAGGATCTCACCTTTGTGGTGCTCAGCTGCTGTCAGGCGCTGCTAGTGACTGCTAGTGTGGATGCTGGCCTGCAGCGCCTTCTTAGAGATCTTCACGCACTGGCTGAGGGCGGTTTAGTAGCGAGCGACTTCAGCAGCGATTGTGGAAACGGAGGTGAGCTGCTCACAGGTTGCAAAGCCGAGTCCGGCTTAGCAAGAGTGCAGCAAGGGCCAGGCTTCTTCCAACCCGAAGCAGGAACCGCCAGGGATTCCGTTGGAGCCTGTAATCGAGCTGTCGTTCTGGCTGCACTGTGATACTTACGAACAAGTCACTAGCAAGAACCATCCTCTGAGTCTGTGGCTCCATACAAAGGACGGCCTCCTTGACCCAGAAGCCAGCCGTGCTGCGACAGGACGAAGCATCGTGGAAAGTCTCGACTCAGGCTTGAAAATCACGTTGCCGCCCAGCCTTAATCGCACCTGTCTTCCTTGCCATGACAAGGCAGGTCGCCGTGCAAGTACGGCTACATGACTCCAATCTTCAGACCTAGTGTCGGATTTTTGTGAGGCTCGCGGGTGATCTTCAAGTCTTGTCCACGCTCAACATGCTCGTATACCTGTCGGGGTTGCCTGTGACCTTGCCCATGTCTGTGCAAACGAGCCGTGCGCACCGGTGCATCGCAGTATTCTCGACCGGTCGCCTTGTAGATGCCATTGGCGTCCTGGGCAGAAAGGCATGGACGCGAAGCGACCAACGAAAATCTGAGTTGCAAGTGTTGACTGAAGAGCGTCGACGCACCTTTTCTCAAGGACATGCAGGACTGTCGTGCTAGTAACAGTGGATCTCCCGCCAAGCTATGCACGGCCCTTCAGGGCGACCCTTCTGCGCAGTTGATGAGACCGAGAAACGGAGAAAATGAGAAGAGCATGCAGCTGGAAATGCGTGTAAGATGAACACAGTTTTATCAGTTGCAAGTGCGCAGCTACTTTCTGCAAAGCCCATGAAGCAAGGGACGGGGAAGACATTTGCGATTCGCAAATGGAAATCATTAGCGAGTGCTTCAGCCGATGCCGGCACTTCAGGCCAGTGTGTCATGTTGACACCGCGACAACACATCTGCAAGCCGATCGGCAATCAATGCAAATGTTCACGAAGAGTCATCTATGTGTCGTCTATGTCATTTTCCCAGACTCGGAGAGCTTGAACGTGTCTGGGTCAAATGCTCCCAGTTCGCGGGCTGCAGCAGAAGGGCCCTCCTGCTGCACCTGGTTGGGACACCTTGCCCCCACATGGCACGAACTAAAGAGCGCATAGAAGCAGCATCCGGTACGGTGACGAAAGCGTAGCCGCGATTTCTCCCACTCTTGTTCAATGGCAACGAAAGCTGGAACTCGCAGGCTGCAGAGATTCTCACCAATGCCTCAAGCTCTTCATACGTGCACCTTGCTGGGATGCTTCGGATCATGAGTTTTGATGTACGGTTCCACAGAGGGTCATCGGGGTGCAAACCATGTGCGCTGTGCCAGCGAATCTTTGAATCTACGTGCTGTTCGAGCTGTGCTTCCGACTTGGAGGGAATGGATGCCGGTGTCGAGCACCAGCCTTCGCAGTAGATCTCTTCATTCTTCTCGGCAATCTGTGGCCACGAGCATGATCGTTTCATCGCCGGCATGACCTGCACCATCTCCAAGAAAGTCTTCGATACCAGGACATAAGTGCCTTCTCGACCTCTCATGTTCCAAGAGCCGGAGCTCATGCTGTGCATGTTGGAGCGCAGCCACAAAGGGCAAGCGTGCAGGGAGCACCTACATTGCCTCGAGGCTTTGAGCAGTCATACCGGAGCGGAACGGAGCAGCTAGGTCAGAATGAAGAGCACGCTGCCAAAAGAAGTGGCTCAAGCGACAGCCCTGGACAGTTGAGGGAGGAAGGAAGTGCACGTTTTCAATGACTGAGAGACCGGGAAAAGAAGGCAACTCCGAAGAAAGACCACAACGAAGAAACGACGGTGACCAGGCTTCGGCTAAAGGAGACAGTGTGCAAAAGCCCCACGAAGGACAAGAAACGGTCATGCATGCGGCACACCTGCACACACAGGCACAGCTCCAAGGAAGACAGATGAAGAGCAGAATGAGCAGAATAACCTAACGATCAGCCACCACACCAAACCGTGTGGTGATGAGGAAAATCTCGTGTCCTGAACGCCCGCATCCGAGATGACCAAAGCCTCCCACAGGATACCCAAAGCATACCAGCAGCCACATCTGTTCTGCCAGTGAGATTACCGGTGCCTGGGGCAGGTCGCTAAGGGTCATGACTGGCGAAGCTCGCGCTTGCACATTCACTGTGCTGACTATTGTCTACCGAACTGCTAACACTGCTACGTAGCGAGGCTGATCTGATCCAGACACAGGCTTTGATTGGCAATGAACCTTATTCGAGACTGCATGGTTGGGCCAACGCTGCATGTCGAACCGGCATTCAATGGTGGGAGCCGACGGCTCTCGGCGCAAGCTGGATACGTGACTGTTGTTCGGTGCTCAATGGACAGAAGGGCAGGATTTCGTCTGCCACAGATTCTGCGAGTCAGCAAAGCGACCAGCATCCGATCCACGCACGATGCTCAAGGCTCCAAAACGACACACCAAGTCATGGCAACCCATATCGTTGCAAACCTCATGGGGCATCATAACCCGACTGCTTTGGCACGCCATAGAACAGAATCAATGCTAGGTCTGTATCATCGCAGCCGGATGCATGGTAAAACAGCCAACAAAGGCCAACTTCGAATTCGCTTATGCATGCAAAAAGTATGGGTACCTCCGAGCAAGAAGTAACTGAGACGGAATGCAAGCTGCAGGGCACCCTACACAGGGAAGGCACAAGCCAAGTGTTGGAGCCGCAAGCTCCGGAAGGCTGAAACGTGCAGGCAATTCACTTGCAGATTAAAGGTTGCTTTTATGAAGTTCGCCTGAACCCGACAGGGTCTTGCAGAACGGCTGGAGTTTGACTGCAAACTTTGCCAAGGTTGTCCATTCAGAGTTCCCGAGAAAGATCGCAGTCGGATCTGTCGAAGCGGACCTTGTGGCTTCTGCACGAGATCGAAACTCTTTCACACAGCATGTGCGCATCCAACCTTGGTGCTTCGTTGGTGCCGTTCATCAGGCTGCAGCGTGTTGGTTTCCACCAACCTCTCAAACTGAAACCAAACCTCTAGTGTCAGGAGTCAGGACCAAACTCCTCCACAAACCCGTTTCCAACCTAAAGCGGTGCCCTCTGTCCTAGACGATATTCAGATAGGCCTCGACGGGCACAGTATGCTTCTCGTCCGAGATCGTGCTGGCTCCTTTTGTGTGCTCGTGGTGCAGGACACGCGACGAGCAGCAGCCGTGCCATGCTGTCCTGCCCATGCAGACCTGTCCGAGAGCCTCCCATGGCAGCCTCGCGCCTGCCGGATGCAGAAAAAACGCCGAAGGAGTGATGACGGAGTGAGGGAGTGAGGCAGACAGGAAGCGAGGGAGGCAGGAACAAAGGGGCACTGGAAAACGCCAGAAGCCCACTTCGTCAGAGCCTAAGTAGACCTGTCGAAACAGTGCAGTGGACCTCCTGTACCGCTTCGCATTTCGACACGCCCAGCATCCACAAACATGTCGAAAAAGCCTCCACAGGAGTGGGGCGGGGGGGGGGAGGGGGTGAAACGGGCTTCAGATGCACCAATTCGTCAAGGCGGCCAAAGGAAGGATCCGGCATCTTCAAGTGGGCCAAGAATCATGAGCAAAGGCCCAAGGAAGACGAAGGTGTAGAGCAAGGACCTGAGCTCCGCACAGCCGGTTGCACAGCTGCAGTGCTCAAGAATCGTTTTTGGCCGGGCCCTTCGCAAGATCGTGTTCGCAACCTGGGAGCGGAATGAGAAATGCGTGAAATGAGAAATGCGTGAAATAATCGCAAGCTTCGTCTCCTACACGCATCTGGTGCTCCTTCAGAGCTCTTCGCGAGAAAGCCACGCCAGGCCGAGAAGCTAGCATCGTCCCAAGCTTCACGAAGAGCAAGATCCGGCACGGCAGCAGGAAAGCCGTTGCAGCAGCTGTGGTGAGGGCACCGCCCAAGATGGAGGGCCCAAGATTCACGAGCGTCAACTGTAGCTTTTCCTCGTCTAGCGGTCTAGCGACAAAAGGCTTTTTTGGCATCAGCAGCCGTGGGATCGAGAAAGCATACGATGACGTGTGCTGAAGGTTGCGGCAGTCGTAACACCCTCTCCTGAATTGCAGTGTGCCGATGATTTTTGTTGCCTCCCGCCTGGCTAGGACGAACCTACACTGCCGGTACAGACTCCAGCTGCGCATAAAATAGGAGCGTCATCACACAACTTGATCTTCATTCCTACGTTAATGTGCCGGACTAGTTTATGTTTCTTTAACTTGGCTTTCGGTGAGGTACCCTCTGTACCCATTGCTTCTGGAGGCGCGACATCCTGTGATGTTTATGGACGTAAACACAGACTGTGCAAAAACGCCATCAAAAACACAGCTTCTTTACGGCGGCCCCTGTTTGGGCTCATTCATAAGCCTCGGCACAGAGTCTATGGACAACAGGTCTGCGATGGCATGATGTGATAGTTCCTTTGGAAGCCCCAGGGTCACCCTCAATGGGAAATTGGCGGTCAATGCCAAACATGCCCCCGCATTCTTTTCTTGGTTCCTTGCCTGGCCTCCTCTCTTCACGTCTCCCCCGCCAACCTTCCGTCCTTCCTTCCTTCCTTCCTTCCTTCCTTCCTTCCTTCCTTCCTTCCTTCCTTCCGTGCTTCCTTCCGCGCTTCCGTCCGCGCTTCCGTCCTGCCTGCTAGTTCCTGGCTTCCAGTTTTCCCTATCAGCGCATTCAACCACACTCCCCCAAACCTGTCGACCCCAAGAAAGCTAGACAGTGGAACTCTTCTCCGAAATTGAATCGCAAGATAAGTGGCACTGCGGACACTCTTCTCCGCTACATGATAGCCTCCGGCTGGGTTCAGCGTGCCCTACTGCAAGTGTCAAGCTGCACCACAACCTAATATCTCAGGAAAGGCAGTTTTGGCAGTTGAGCCGCCGTGTGCCAAGTGCAGACAGTAGTCAACGCTCATACCAACAAAGGTTACAACACCGATGGCTTCGATGGCACCGAACTCGTAGCGCATTACTCCGAAAAGGAAGCCGAAAAGCGGGCAGACTTCCTTGGTTGCCATGCTCCTCTCAACTCATGAGTAAGGTGCAACAGCTACATCTCCTTCCTTCTCAAGAGCTAAGCAGTGAAAAGCCATTCCGTCAAAATGCAGGCCTAGCCTAGCGCGATTACAATCCCTTGCGGTAGCTTCCCTCGAATCCACATCACATACACATCGTCTGCTTGCATCCCAGCAACCAAGAGAATAGTAAGCAGGACGAAGAGTCCAATCAAGACGTTCTGGCTGAAGACCACGACACAAGCAACTGCGATGCCAATGGACAGGAATAGCGATGCCAGCGTCTTGGACATGATGGAATACTCCTGAAATGATATTGGCTGGGCTGGGACATGAGTGAAGCTTGAAGGTGCTGTAGTGACCTTCTGCAGATTAGGGCTCTTGGTTGGCCTTTAGTTCGCTGTCACAGTGGGACTGGACCGAAGAGCGGTGAGCTGTAAGCCACAAACAGGTTACCAGCAGCCGGGAGTCCATGTCTGTCGCCGTCCATGTCTGGGATACCATGAGAGCAGAGCCTGCCGAAAGCGGCGCAAGTCCTTACTTGGCTTTTCACTCAACGGTTGTTGGCTGTCGCACGGTGTCGAAACAAGCTACAAGTAGCCGATTAAGACCAAACTCCGTTGAGGTCTGCCACAAAGGCCATCCATTTATCCTTCAGCGGCAGAAGCCTTGGTGACAGCCACATGCGATCTCAGGCTGCCCCGCAGAAGCTGAAGCTAAGCAACAGGGGCAGTCCACCGTTGCGTGGAGCATTGACCAGCATGCGCATGACAGCAAACTTTGGATGTCCTCAACCAGGAACCACTAGAGTCACTAGAGTCATGTGGGGTTACCCGTCAAGCCCATGCCTGTGAAGTTGCCGGCATCTGCCAGATCCTTCTGGAAGGCATCAGAGCCCTTCTGGTGGAAAAAAGCTTGCAGTGCTTCCGACGCCAAGCTCCTGCGTTGACAGAGGGACAGGGTTTCTGGCACAGCACAGCCAGGCACTTGCAATTCTCCTTGGGGCGACGGGAAAACTGCCGCCGACCGCGACGACGAAGCTGCGCCAGGCTTCGATCCAGCAGGGAACCTGGCTGCGAGGGGAACTGGGAGCCCATTGCATGAGGTGCAGCATGTCCGGCGTGCCTCTGGCCGAACTAGAAGCGAAGTGTCGTTTCGCGCTGCTGTGCAAGCTTGCAACATCCATAGCTGCACCTGAAAATCTGTAGGAAGTGCACAATACCATATGTTTGTGCCCCCAGCCTGCGGATCCAGCAAATCAAACGCCGGATAATACTCTGGAGCAGACACATTGTCTGCTCTATAGCCTGCAATACCTGGCTCTGGACACTCGGGGGCAGCTCGCTGAAGCCAAACAAGGAGTGCGCCACAGCTTGATGCTTCCCTGGTGCCCCACACCAAGGAGATCTGGACACAGTTGGTCAGTGGCTCCAATGACACCTTGGCTTTCTGTGCTCCGAGCCTTCTAAAGCAAGCCACTGCCGTCCGCATTAGGGTACACACAACCCGCAAACTTTACGAACTCTGACACCTGCGACTAACCAGCCTGGACTGCAAGACTCCCCAGACCCGTCATACCCCGGACCTGTATCGTTACTGCTTACGTCTGCAGGCGAATACCACACAGCCATGGGCCCCCCGAACTCCAGGTTTGCACCACCGGCTCGGTCAACTGCGACCCTCAGGCCAAGTCACAGAAGTCTCGTTGCAGCTTTCGCCATGAGCTCCAAGCCAGCAAGAGCAGCGACCATCGATGCAGTCACCCACACCACTGCAGTTTGCCGGGCATAGCCGTTCCTGGCAAAAGTCGCCACCTGCGCAGGCAACGACTTGACTCATAGAAATTATATTGCCCCATGCTGCAGATCAAACCATTGAGGATCAGACCAAAAGCAGGCAGGCACTGGCACTCTGAGCGGTTGTCGACATCCTGCACAGGTCGCAAGCCGTAGTTTGCGCAAACGGCATGACAGCGCAATGATGGCCGTTGGTGCAGTCCTCTGAAAACAGGCAGCTGCCCCCATTCAGGCAAGGAGGACAGGAGTAATTGTCACAGCGATCTCCGCTAAAGCCGCTTTGGCAGACGCACCTCCTGCCAAAACGTGCGCGCGAGACATGTATCAGCAGAGCAAAAGGTCCAAGATCCTCGCACTTTCGTTTTGGGCGATGCTCACCACGCTGCAGCGGCCACGTTGGGGGCCACCACAGGCAGGAAAGCCAGGACAGTAATCTTCACAAGTGGAGCCGCTCCAGTCGTCTTCGCAAACACACAAACCATCTCCGCCACATGCGCCATGCGCACATCCTGGTCGAGGCTGGCGCAATGAACATGTGGACAACAGGACTCCGTTGACTCATCTTGGCTGCCTGGGCATGATCTGTTGACGTTCTCGTTCGAGACAAGATCCGACATGCCCATCGATGCCGTTTCCATGGTTTGGGCATCCAATTCGGATATGTCGGTGGTGGATGGAAAAACCTCGAAAGCTGTGTGTAGTCGAATCACCTGGACCTCTTGGCATCTGTTCAAACTGGCGGCGCCTCGCCGAGAAGCTTCTCCAGACGTCCGGCATTCACAGACTCCGGGAAGACCTGCAAGCCTCCTGGAAGAAGCTTGCACCAGCAAAGCTATCCCGGCGTTTAGTCGGGGATTTTCTTGCGAGGTCGAGAAAGTACATCTTAGTGGGAGAGATGGTCTGGCTGTGCGGACAGAAGCGAGCGAGTGAACTGCCATGCTTCGTCGGCTGTTGGATATGTGGTCACAAGGCTTTGTTTATGCTGGGGAATGGGAACTTCTTGTCAGAATCTGTGGTACTCGCCCGGCATGGCATTTCTCCGCAATGTCGGATCCCAACTCTCAACTTCCAGCCGTGACAGCGGATTCGAGACTTACCAAGGAAAACAAGACAAGAATGAAACAGTCTCCGCCAAAAACGAAAGACGATGACCTTCGACCTTCCAAACTGGATCGTTGCATCCTACAGCTCCACGGCCAATCTGTGGCCCAACCGAACATAGATACCGAAGGCTCCTGTTGCAAGCGTGAACCCTGCAATAGCTGTGTATGCGCCCAGGATGCTGACCGCGCCAGACCTCGGCTCCGGTAGAGCCCTCGAAGAGGTATCATGTCATATGACAGTATACTTATAGTATACTATAGCATATTATATTTCTACTATAAAAACCTATAATCATACTATGCTGTACTATACTATGGACCCAAACTTTCGATCATCCCATTCAAGAGCAAGCATCAGCAGCACCCAGCAGCAGCGACCACGAAAAAGAATGCGATGGCACCTTCCATGGAGAAAGTGCTCAAAGCTGCTGAGCTGGTCCATGTCCATCTCGCGTTTGATCAGGACCTAGGCTTCGGAGCTGAGGCGGATATCAAATATCTGACAGTGCTAGAGTAAAGCCTGTGTCGGAAGTGGCTGTTACGCGCCGCAGAAGTCTTTGATGCCTTGATCGTTTGCGAAAGGTCGGCATTGCTACAGCTGCCGGTCAGGCGCGCAGTCCTATATAGAGAAAGCGATTCTCACCGACCCTGTACCTGACCCTCTGCCTGAACTACTGCAACCGACTAGCCGCACTTATGCTAAGGCACACGCGATCACCAACAACTTCAGAAAAAACAGTCCCGGCCCAACGCAGCTGATGTTTCACTGAGCACCACATCACTGCAGGTTACAAACATAGCCGCGCACCGTCATGGTTGCACGCGAAGCCAAGGTCCTGCACGGAGCTGAGAGATCTTGGTCGGCGTAAGGCTTAGACACCCAGCCAGTCTTAGGGATCTATGCTTTGCCACTAGACAGTGCTTTCTCTTGCGGTTCAGCGGGGGCGCCACAGCCAGTGTGGAGTTTACAGGTGTCAAAAGTGATGGTCGCGTTGAGTCTAGCCTCTTGGCTACAGGTGGCCTGGCTGAGCACATCATGTTCTGAAGCATTATAGTATGTTACAATGTTGCCCCATGTTTTGAAATGTTATGCTTATGTTATAGTATACTCCATTATAATTATACTATACTTGGTTGTGCTGGTATACTATAGTATACAATGGTTAGACTGTTATACCATATTATTTTGGTTTCCCAGACCAATACCTTTTGCCAGCATGGGTTTCCGTGACATTGGAATCCAAACGGAAGCGGCAGATGTGTCGCTTTCGACTTACTGTCCAGCCCGCAGACGAGCCTCACGTTCATCGACATAGAATTGATAGTGGAGCGCGCGGTCTGATATGCCAGCGTTGATCGCCTCGCCAGCTGGCAAGCCGAGTTGCAGGTTGCTCCTTGAAACCAGGCAGCTCAGAGCGCCCTCCAGCCTTGTCCACGTGGATGTTTTGGAAGGCCGCCCGATCGTGCCTGCTGCCCAGGCTTTAAAGCTCACACTGCAGTTTCTAAAGCAACCGATCACACGGCGCGAACGGACATAAGAAACTGTGGCTCTTAGCCAAGCGTCAAGTCTCCACGCTGTGTGCGGAAGATGCCCATGATACTTGCGACGCTCGCATATTGTCCGTCCAGTCAGCAGGCAGCGAGAGAATAGAAGTGATTCTGGATACGTCCACACTTTGGAACTCGTCGACGCCCCCTGAACAAGCACACTAGCTTGAACCGAAGTAGTGCAGAAGGTCATTGGGGGTAGCTCACGCAACCCGATCGACAGACAAGGGCGTCTGTCCTTCTGCATCTGCAGAACAGCTGAGGCATGAGAAGAGCCAACCGACGCACGGCCACACGTAGATCCTGAGATTGTCGAGGCTACGGTGCGCGGCTGGCTGAAACTTGCCACAAGGTTCTGCAGCTAGCATGACATCATCCTGCTTGCTGACATGCTTCTCTGCCACAAGGACGGCTGAAGGCAGAATCATCATGACGTTAATATAATTCCAAACGACCAAGGTACCTCGAGCTTGTTATGCTCTGCATCTAATCGCATACAACAAGGATTGCAGGAGTGCAAGTGCAGCAATGCAACATGGGGACTTTCTCGGACCAAGCTGCCCATGAAGAAGCCGAATTGCTTCACAACGCGCAACACCGAGATGCAATTCGCATAGAAGGATCCTGCCGTGGTTACCGTAGTGACCTGCAAACCCAGGCTCTTCGACTTCCGGAAGCACTTTTGTCTCTACGTTCCTCAGCCCTGGCTCGCAAATGCAGCAAGCTGCAGGGGGTCCCTTAAGGCGCCGGCGAGCATGGCTTCGCCCGCATGCTTGTAGGCCCATTTCATGCATTGCCTGGGCCCGGCCCGGGGACCGAGAACGGCAGGAGCCAGGCGATAGGTATGGCACAGGATGAACCTGCTGGCATTTCGAGCACGGCTGGAGACATCTTCAACGGATTGTCCAATGGTATCAAGAGGCATATCATCAGCTGCAATGCCAACGATAAGAAAAAGTGACAAGAAGTCCAGAACGGTCAGCGACTTGTACTGCAAGACCACAGTGTGGAAGTAGAAGGTTGCGGCGAAAGCCAAGAGCACACCCAGCATTCCGAAGACCATGAGACAAAAGCTCTGAAGATTCAACACGATCAGAACTGCGACCTGCAAGGCTGACAGAAGTTGGGATGTTTCTCAACCACTTCATCCGACCAACGACATGGTGACAGCCAAGATGCCACCGCGAATGTACCTACGCACCAGGCGGCATCGTGGAAGAGCCACTTGCTGACCTCGTCGAAGCTTTCCAAACGCTTCTTCAATGCCCCGCCTTTTCAAGACAACCTTGAATTCCCTGCGCACCTCGTAGTCCTTCAGCATAGGCTCGAACCAGGTGATTTTCACGTGCTCAAAGTTGAGTGGCCGAGGTCCATCGTCTGCACGGCTCAGCACCTGCGAACCCTCACAGAATGAAAGGAAAACCACAGCGTGAGTGCAATGGCTTTGCTGAGCCACGGTCTGATTGATAGAATGCAGCAGGAAAAAATTGGTCGGCACAGACCACGACTGAGGCTTTTCCGGCTACAAGTACCACGACTCCGTTGGAGGTCGTCTCGTCAGACACATCTATGCGAGACTCAAAGCATTGTCAGGGCATCACAACACTCCACGAGCAAGAAACTCTGAGCTCGGAGAGTCACTGCGCGCCTCAGTATACAACTCGACCAGGAAGCCCTCGTGCTTCTGGCGTTGTTCATCCCATCTGCCGAGAGGACAAGACAAAAGACCTCGTTTAAGTTCCCGCTCGCTCGGCCTCGTCTGCCATCTGTTGTACCCGCCCAGCGGTATTCCACCAACAAACGTGCTGCGCGTGTAGTTGCTCTGCAAATGGAGTGCACTGAAGTCTTTGTCGGTGAAATGGAAGATCTGCTTCCTGCTCAAATCGACGAGCATCACCAGTCGGTTTCATTACCTACATGCTCTCAGTGACAGTTGTGCTTTCTGAGTTCTCCTGAGCATCATCCTCAGCGTTTCGTTGATGTCTTGCAGCTCGTGGTCAGACTTGCCAGGCCTGTTCCACATATCCACACTCAGCCACACACCCGCCTCAGTACATGCCGAGTTTGCTGCAGTGTGCTGCAGCCAAGCCACTCAAGATGGAAAAAGAGGTTGGTCGGAGACTGGGGCACCTTCAAGCAAATCCATATATGCTATGGTCCTTCCGTGCACATTTTCCGAGTGCCAACACCAGGCCTTGCAATTACCGTTGGACTTCCAGCAGAACTCATCGTACATCTGCACCGATTGAACAAGGTCTTCGAAAGTAAGTATTTCCTGAGTGTGGGATCAACCCGGTCGGGTCATGACAGAAGTAGCAGCGTGGTTCAAGACGCCAGGCTTGAAGCACACGACCCAGCACTCCGCGCATGTTTATGTTTTAGCATGGGCATAGGCCCCGAGCTCGCAGCGCCTGCTCAGTGAAAACGCCGACGTTTGAGTCCACTGCCTGCACAGGATGTAGAACCTATTTTTCGCAATAAATAGGCATCAGGCATTCGACTCCAGCGGTGTCTCGGGAAAGTGGCGCTCCTCGTAAAAGATGTTGAGCTCCCACCAGCTCTGTGATTGTGTAGAAGCCAGCCGCCGGCCTTCCGCCATCTTGCATGGGCGAGGCGTGAAGCTGAGAAAGCGTGGTGTAGCTGTGCTGCCTGAACCAGTGCTCTCCACTGAATTCAGGGGGGCAGAGCCTGGAAAGCGCCACCTCAAACACCACTGTGCACAGTTTAAACATCGCACAGGGAGCTGTCTATGCGCAGAGATACACGGCACACACCAGTTTCAAAAAAGCCGCCCTGCCCAATCATCCGTTCTCTGCGTTTGAAGGGTTTCTTGAGCGATGGCCTCCTCACGGCATCACGGATTCTCGCACATGCACAGAGTCACCCGCAGATGGACACCACTCCTCCACCGCATTTTGGATGAACTGCACAGGCAAATCCACGGCCAAGTAGCCAGCGAAATCGAGATCTATGTTCGGCGCATATGCTGCCGCCTGTACTCCTAGAAAACCAAGAGTGCCTGGAATCGCGAGTCCCAGCAACAAGAAAAGCACAGGACACTGCACCAGCATCTCCGACCATATTTCCAGCGGTCCCACAAAGTGTTCGAACTCATCACGTCTACATCTCCGCCGCACAAGGCCTGAGCAAATGTCCCAGTAGATGGTACGAGTTTTGCCACAAGCCTACAAATTAAGTCTCTCTCCTCCTGGATGACGAATCCCGGGAATGTTTGTGCACTCGACTTGCACACAGGGACGCACGATTGATTCGACGTGCTTTCGCTGCCGCATCGTACAAATCACAAAATGCCAAACCACAATGAGAGCCAAAAACCCGTGCAAATCTTGAGCGAAGGAGCTGATTCCATACGCACATGAGATCAATCCTCCCAGTACCCCGAGGGCCAACAGCCACATTGCGGCACCGCATTGCAAGAGCCGCGAATTCAGTTGTGTGCTACCCGTAGAGTGTCACGGTCACAGTGAGGAGCGGTTCATCTGAATGGGCTTTGCACACGTGCCGAGAAGAGTCTGTGCTATTCCGCTCCGGGCATTTCTGGTCGAATATTTGAGATGGAGATGCCTGCTGGGCGCCGCATGCCAAACCGGGAGGCTACCAGCTCAAGGACTGAAAAATGAAGAAAGCGAGATCCTTGTTTTTCAAGAATCCATCACGCAAGCGTCTGGATGCGAAGGTACCCTCGCCAGTTACCGTTGGCGACCTCGGCTAAATTGACATTTGGGAACTGGATCAAGCACAGTCACTAGTTGCTGTCACACTGAATTGCTGGGTGCAAGGCTTGCGTGTGAGTCGCAAGCCACAGGCGCGGAAGATCAACCCACACCTTACTGGAACATATGCCAGGCCACAAGCCAGCGTCCGATCCGTAACATGCAGCAAACAGGCCGAAGTTCACATGCACAAGACTGCAAAGGCTGCGGCAGAAGGATAGCGCCAAGAATTCACTTCCAGCAGCAACACCTACACTGTCGCCAACTGCTCGCTCTCTTGCTTGCTTGCTTGCTCTTTGTCCGGCTGTCTCACCTTGTCCTCTTCTTCATTGAAGCCTCCGATCGGCCTTGCCAAAATTCTTGGCCAACAGCTTCATAAGTTTCACAGATAGCCCATCATCGAGATCCATCTCATGCATAGGGTAGGAATGCCACTGCCCGTAAACGTTGTAGCACCATGTAGAACCGTCCTCCGCTTCGAAAACACGGTCTATGTCGACGAGTTCATCAAGCCCCACCGTTGCAGTAAGAACAATTCCGGCCCAGATTTGCGACCGGCACAAGATTGCGGCAGTCGGCCCCGCCACCGGCCAAGTATCAAAGTATCAAAGCATCAAAGCAACATCCCCGCCCGTCAGCAAACATCGTCGCATCACTGCCTTTGAAGCCCTGGAAACCATTGTATCCTTCGCAGTCGCAAGCCTACGAGCATGAGCCTAGCAACGGTGCTGAGCACTTCTACGAACCAGTGGCAAGCTGAGAGCCCGACGCGTAGTGCCCTGAACCATCATGTTTCAGTTTTTTTTTCAGTTCTGAATGGTCAGAACGAATTACGCTAAGCGGAGCTATGGTTCAAAAACCAAAACATGCGCATGCCGAACTTTTTGCTCGGAGTCAACAGTTGTTGGCTCAACATCTATGACCAAGGTCGCACCTCCACTGAACATTCGTTGACCGACCACGGAGCCTGAGCGCATTTCAGCCATGCACTTCTGCGACAGGCGAGTCGCAGCTGGTATTATCGGTTCGCGAAATCTGTGCGCAGTACGGGAATAGTTCACGAGAAGGTACTGCCTCGATGACACTGCTTTCCAAAAGCTGAAGGACCAAAGCAGCAACTAGCCTACTGGTAGCTGCTGGACTTCGTTCAAAAGCTGCCGCCACCTCGATGTCCATGAGAACTATGGCACCAAACATTACTGGGGCAGTGTCGAACTCCCTCAGAGGCCCGCATCAGCTCGGAATGTGTCTTCTTTGATGTCTGCGGCACCTAATGTCGGGTAAGCTTCACGACTTCCCGGCAAGACTCGCACAGGTATACAGCCGCTTTGGTTTCGGACCCGAGGCCCAAACTCACAAGATCCACCTGGAATCCCAAGATGCGAAACCACTCGGCAAGCAATGCCAAGGGCGCTCCATCATACCTGCCGAATGTACATCCAATGCAACCCCTCACCAATAAGGTGGCTTGAGCTTGCGTTAGCCATCCTCGGTCTGTTCATCGTCATCGGCCGCCTAATCTAATTAAGAACTCCTGTCATGCGAACGACGTATGGGAAGTATGTCAAATAATTACGCAAATCGAAATCGCAGCGAGCAAGAGAAAAGGCTTTCATTGCTGACTTCGCAATCGTTTCTCATAGCACCTGCCCCAAATGCCACAAGCGAGCGTTGAAACCGTTCAGCAATGACTTCAGAAGCGAAGTTTCGAAGGAAAATACGTAGCGCACTTGTTTTTCGTTGCAGTGCTGTGGCCACACAGACCCCTCCAATTGGCAGCCGTATCGACTGTGGGAGTCGCACATGCATGGGAAGCGACGCCACTCATGACTCATGAAGGGAGAAAGTCCACTTTATCTTCGGTTGGCGACATTCTCTTTCTTGAACACATGTTTTCCGATTCGCCGCATCATGACGATTGACTATGAAAGCAATGCAATGTCGCTTCTGTATTTCGACAAGAACAAGGGCACTGCAAGTGACTGAGCAGAGCGTACCTGGTCGGTGCAAGCAATGTTCTGCTTCAAAACCCGCATACAATCAGGGTCACTTCAGGAAACCCGGCAGCTTGTCCAACCCGTCCAGGCCATAGGCGGACATTAGAGGGGCTTTCATGTCTACCTGATACGTATGGCACGGCTCTCACAACAGTTCTGCACCAACTCCAACTAGCTAGCCCCACCTCCCGGAAAACATCCATGAAACGTCGTTGGTCCAGCGGCCCAACCTTAGCATCCAAGATATACACACGTTCCAACGGCACCAACCCTCGTTTATGCACGAGCTGAGTAAGCCACACCACGCGAGCGAGCGATGGTCATCGCAGACGCAACTGCACAAAAAGCTGGGTGCTCCTGCAAGGTGCTTGCAGTTCGTGGGACCCAGGGGCACATAACATGGAGAACCATTCATAAGCGTTCAACCGAACATTGGCTACTGTACAAACATCTTGCTTCTCCGGAAGATTCAGCTCCACACAAGTAACATTGAAAGAGCCTGCGTTTTCCCGCAGGATTCTATGCACAGGAAGCGTAAACGAGGACGCATAAGAACATCGTTGGGTAGCGTTAGCAATGATCGGTGATTTTCAACCCAACCCCAGGAAGAGCGCGCTTCCTGTGTTTGGTTTCGTCACAAATTTAAATTTGTCCCCCTGTGCCTGTGCGCATACTCTCTCTGTCTCCCTGTGTCTTTCGTTGTGTCTGCCGGTTCGAGGACGCTCCCGTTTCCCCTGCGCGTCAGCTCACTCAATTTTGGCAATGGGGCGAACGGAGGCAAAGTAACCTGGGCCCACCGCCTTGGTAAGGGGGAAGAATAAGCGGCAGCAACACCAATGACCGAAATATTCTATGCTAACTCCCCCTCTGTGCTTCGCTCGGTTGTGCTATTTTTTTTTCAAAACACCCATTTGCAACGGAAGATCCGTCCGGTCCCTATGCACATTGCTTTCCGCGGGGAAAGGGGCTCAGTTACTCGGCCGCGGGCACAGGGGTGCGGTGGCTTCGGGAGTTGAAGGGGATGCGGTTTGGGTGCACATCACCGTGCGGGCGATCGACTGGTATGCGGCGGGGCCGGTGCTCGGTGAGCACGTCGCTGAGGTAGGGGAGAGGGCCCGCGACGTTCACGGTGTCGTGGAGAGGCAGCGACAACGGCTAGAAGTCCGGACCATCGCTGCAGCCCACGCTGCAGTGGATGTTGCGGTGCTGCCGACGGAGGAGGCGGACCCGAAAGTGGGACGGAGGGATGGTGACGTCCTCAGTTGCGGGAAGGACTGTGAGGGCCCGCGCAGAATCCGGCCCGGCCTGCGAGAGCAGCAACGCACGAGAAGCTGATGACAAATCAAAGGTGCGTCTCGAGCGCGCGCTCCTCACAGGCATGGGCAGCGGCTCGTCGCCACGGGAGCGCAAGCCTGCTTGACCTGGTATGGCCTCGTCCCAA
>CAJNDV010018724.1:16120-33086 GCA_905221635.1 Symbiodinium sp. CCMP2456 | reverse complement strand
GACCTGCATACCCGGCTGTGGCGGCAGGGGGCAGAGCTCGCAAGAGATAGTTGGCTCGCGGGCCAGCGCAGTAGTGCAACAATAACCAGGATGCCTGCAGGTCGACGCATGGCAAAGCCTCACTGCCGGCCCGCGTGCTCAGGCCGTACTAATGGTGTTGGTTATGAGGGGTTAAGGGCTGAGGTGATGATTCAGTGGCAAATGCGTACGGCGACCATCGCTCGGCCTGCGCCCAGGTGGGCGTGCTGGCCCGCCGAGCTGGCCCCCTTGAGCGCGCGGCAGCACGCATCTGCAAGGAGGCGGGAGCCAGAGTGGCGTCGCACGTCGCCCTCCACGACCTCAACCTTGACGTACCAGCGGGCGACGGACGCCGCATAGAGGTGGTCGCCAATGGCCTCCCTATTTGGCAAGGGGCTCAAATCGCCGTTGACGCCACAATCGTGAGCCCAGTCCGTCGGGATGGCCAGCCCCGCCCACGGGCTGACCATCAACCAGGCCTCGCCCTAGACCAGGCAGTCGACCGCAAACACCGAGCTTACCCGGAACTGCGGCAAGCTCGGCGCTGCCGCCTGGTCGTCTTCGGCGTTGAAGTTGGCGGGCGGGTCAGCCGCAGCACCCTGACATTCTTGCGGCTGCTCGCGCGGGCGAGGGCTCGCCAGCGGGCGCCGTGGTGCGCCGCAGCCGCTCGACAAGCTCTCAACCAGCGCTGGAAAGCCCTGGCTTCCTTCGCAGCGCTCCGGGCACACGCCTGCTCGCTCCTTTATCGCGGGGCCCAGTGACCCAACCGACGACCAAGAGGTGCCGTTGGGTGAGTTGCTGGCGGGCAGCCTGCGAACAGGCCCTAGCCGGCTGGCGTAGGAGCTAGACGCTTATTAGGTCGTGTAGCCGCGAAGCAGACACTGGCGAGGAAAAAGGTGCGTGGAAAAAAAATGAATAATGCTTTGGATGAACTGAACCGTGGAGCCTTTGACGAATCTGATGTGGAACGTCATCTAGATGATTGTAACTAGGATTCATGATAATGTAGGCACTCCATGCTCACAACCCCCAAAATGCTATTCTTCAAACCCTGACCCCAGCAAGCAAGCAAGCAAGCAAGAGTCCTGAAACAACCGTTTAAACGGTCAGTATGTACAAGTGAAAATATCAACACTCATTGCATTACAACGGAGCATGAAGCTCCAAGCCCGAGGCTATAGAACGTTGAGCCTGACATACATTGGACACGAAAATGATGTGCGGAAATATCGCAACAGGTGTGCGCCGCAGACTCACGGGCATAAACAATAATTGTAAATCCTCATCATCCGATAAGGAAGGCACCAGTTGTCACTCAGCAAGCGGAATACTGGCCAACCAAGTTCGCCTCCAATCTTCAAACAGAGGGCAGTATCGTGAAGCATGTAGGAAGGTTTGTTCGCGAGCCCCGCATAAGCACGGCTGCATCACGCGAGAAGCACGTCGAGAACTCCTCCCATCAGCAATGGAGTGATGACCCCATTTCGTTAACGTCCACTCCCTCACCACAGATGGGCGTAAACGAGACCCATGCACGAAAGAACAGAATTTTTGGCGCACATGGCATTCTGAACTGTACCACAATGACGGCACTGCCGCACATTCCTCGCAGAATAGCTTCCAAGAATTGCGACACAGAGCTGGATTTACATAACTGAGCTTCCATCTGTGAACAGTTTTTGGGTCACCTCCAGGCCCAATACCGCGCGAAGCAGGATGGGGAATACCCAAACGTGACATGTCACTGGCAACTTGACACGCCCAAGAATCACCATGGGTCGCTGATGGTCGCTGTAAACTGAAAAACACTGGCCGCCAGGCTCCGATGGACACCACGAGCAGAGGCGAGAGACAGCCGTCCAAATAGATCAAATTGTGCACGTTGAACTTCAACGAGAAACGGATGCCACCCCAGCTCGCCCAGAACAGCAGCACCAGGGGCACCAGATGGCCACAGCAGCAAACGTCTACCAAATTGACGTAGCTTCCTATCCAGCTTCTTGAGGGAGGACGGGTTCAGGAAGTGCGAGCCATACAACATAGAAGGCAGAACATAAGATTGAAACAAACTTCGCCGAAAGGCCGTATGCAGCTGAAGATTCTCAGCCCAAGATAAAGATTGATGAAACTTGCCAGTGCATCTTTTTCAAGAAGGCGAACGCAATGTTTGCTCCATGTCCTGGATAACTGGAAAATAACATCCAGATAACCATATTCAGACACGCAAGGCACGGACTGGCTTTGCAATGTGAACTGATGGTCGCGAGACCGTGAGCCAACCACAAGCACAGCAGTTTTGTCAGGCCCAATTCCAAAGGAAAACCCCCATTGACGGCCCCAGGCACCAATCTCGTCCAAAGCTTGCTGGAGGTCTCTACGATTCTCAGCCAAAATGACCAAGTCGTCGGCGTAAGGTAATAACGTTACCCTTGGAGCAGTCGGCCCACTTCCAAGGACACACCGGGGCAGCCTGAGCGAACACACCCGGAGATGCTGTCAAAGAGAATCGTGAACAGCAGAGGGCCTAAAACACTGCCTTGACGAACTCCAGCACTTTCAAACCATGGTTCAGACAAACAGGCATAATCGAAGCCTGAGCCGACGTCTCAGTTAGCAGATCATCCAGGATCTTCCACATCGCCCTTGTTATACCCGCTTGCGCCAACCGGACCAGCACGGCATCTCGCCAAGCAACATCAAAAGCTTTGCGCACATCGACAAAAGCGCAGAAAGTTCGCTTTCGTGCTCTCAACCGCAGTGTTTCGGCAAGGGGTGTAAATTATGCTCTTCAGTGCCCCACCGAAAGCCAACCTGACTTTCATCTATTTGAGGGCTGACATGAGGAAGCATCCTCTTCAACAATAATCGCTCGAATATCTTTAAGCTACAGCACTACAAGCTGGTGGGTCTGTAATTGTTGAAGTGATCTGCATCACCACCCTTGTGCAGAGGTGTTACAACATCCTTGCGCCAGATAGACGGGACAACCGTCCAAACGCGCACAGGCTCAAAAAAGGCCACAAGAGCAGCACGCATGCAATCATCATCGACACGAAAAGCCTCATATGGGAGGCCGTCAGGACCTGCAGCACGGCCGAGGGGAAGCTGTGACAACACGCACAAGAGCTCAGGTTCCGAAACAGGGTAGTCCAGGTGGCCAGTCTCTGCTGACATAGACCCACGCAGTCGACGGACGCTTGCGGCATGGTCCTGGTTTTGAGGCGTAGCCTGTGTCCCACATTGATACTGTGGAGCAGTTTCTGGCACATCGCGAAAATGACTGCGCCAAGCCGACAAAGCCTCCGGACCAGATACACGCAGATTGGGATCAGCGGGCGAAGACATAGACGAGGGAAGCCGTCGCCGTGTTGAACCAAACTGGCGACGAATGGCCCGAGCCGCAACACGGGGGTTTTCAACAGACAAGCGGCACTAAGTGTCAAGCCAAGTCTGCCAAAACGACCGCTTCTTCCGACGCACCAAATGAACTCTTTGCCGAGCTCCAATGCAAACGAACCTTTCGCACTTCGTCTCGCCCGTCACAGGGCTTGAGCCATGATATCCATGGCAAACGTGTCACCTTGCGCAAGGGCGATGCTTCGACGGCACTGCTCGATTTGTGTGTCATCTTGTTCAGGTCAGGGCTGAAAAGCACCTTCCTGCAGCAGGCTCCTGGAGGAAAGCAAGGAAACGTGCCGCGGCATCGGGCCCCCGGTCGCGGATGACAGGGAAGGTGTCATACCAGGAGGCCCAGTAAGCTGCATGCCTGTCTGCTAGTGCTTGACGCAAGCCGAGGCCACCATACTGATACTGCAAGTGCAGATGGGAGGCACGCACGGCAGCGGGAGGCAGCGAGGCATCCGCAAAGCCCAAGAGAATGGCAAGGCAGCGACCAACAGCAGCATCGTGTTCCTCGGCGCAGTGGGAGGTCGCGGCCGGCGGCAGAACACGCAAAAGGTAATTGGCTCGCGGGCACGCACAATAACGGAGGATGCGGCTGAGGAGGCAGTCGTGTTCGGCGCGCTTGAGTTCAAGTTGCCTCTGGACGATTGCATCGAACCGAGCGGGGTGCCGAGCACGACGAGGCCTTGCTGGTCCTGCGGCAGAGACCAATCACCCACCCAGATCGTCGCCTCGGAGCGAGACTGCAACTCGTCGATGCCCGTCGGCTCCTCGCCGGCAACGTTCCAGACCCGCGTTTCGACCGTTGAGCTCTATTCGGGCGTGCCTCCCCATAGGGCAGCGCGGAGGGCCTCGTAGAGCTCGTGGACGTGCTCGGGCGGCGCGACAACGTAAGTGTCGTCCAGGACACTGAAAACCGCTTCGCCGTCCCGCAACCGGTCCTGGACATCGGCTCCCCGCCCTCGCCCTGGACGATGTCGTGGCTCCGACCTCGCTCGTCGACCCACGAGTAGCTGCTGGGGCTACCGTAGAATTAGCGGGCGGGCGGCAGCAGTGGGTGCAGCTCGGAGTGGCGGAGCAAAGCACCCAGCATCGCCTGACGGGCAATATGGTCGAAGGCACCGACGGCGTCGACAGAGAGAATCGTCGCCCGTGGGTCAATCTCGGTTGCGGCACGGAGCACGCGTGTCAGCGCTTCCGTCCCCGCACGCGTGTTGAGCCCGAACTGGTGCGGCAAGCATGCCTGATGATGTGAAATGCTCTGTTAATTTATAGCACTAAGAACGAGCATATTCAATGACACAAACGAATGTAAAGTAAGAGATTCGGCAAAAGAATCAGAATTAATTCAAAGGTCCCTTGGATTTCGGCCGAGACAAGAGCGAGGCTCCGATCCTCTCGGTCTACTTTCCAGAATTCGCAGCAGCCCTCCAGGCTGCCGCTCGGGGCTTGGTGCGCAGGCAACGGATGATAGCAGAGGCAAACAGGAGCGCTTCAAACAACAATCGAAATAAGAACCGTACTCAAGCAACTATCCCATGCATGCAGACATACAGACATACAGACATGCCGACATGCAGACATGCAGACATACGTACACACATACTTAATTGCGCAAACCAAATGCACCGAAGCTGCCGATAGCTGCCGCCTTCCGCCGGTTGGGCGCGGGCGCTGGTGGGCTGTGCTCTCGGTCTCCGTGCAAACCGCCCCACGCGACCTCGCACGGGCCGCGTGGCTGAGCCGGCTGCCTCCACGCAGCGTGTAGTCCGGGGCAGCGGGTCATCTTGGGCTGTGCGGACTTGCAGCAGCAGGGTTCGGCAGCACGTGGGCTGGTGCAGTTTAGGGGCAACCACCAAGCGACCTCCAGGTCGAAAAGTATAGAAAGCACGGTGTTGCATGGAGAACGTGTGAAAGGGCGCAGCAACGATTCATCTGTACCGAGCGCGGCCCCCACGACCTTGAGGCTCTGTTGATATGTGGGTTGGCAAGCGTCGCCGACCCGGCGCGGGGCTGGCCGGCGGCGGCAGCCGGTATGGCGTCTTGAAAGTTATGAGGAGTTGAGGGCATGGCGTAGCTGTAACGACACTGTAACGATTCGGGGTGTTCACAAGACAGGACAGCAACAGTAGCAGTGGCACTCGCAGTACCGCTGCCCCCTAACTCCCCACAGGCTCTCTCACTTCCTGTACACGGTGTTCAAAATGTGGTAGTGTCGGGCTAACCCTTCGGGTGAAAAAGTCCCTATTCCGGACAACCCCGAGACTTTCCAGCCGTAAAGCCCGATCACGAAAGAGTTGAGGGCTCAGGAGTGAAACGGTTCCGGGCTTATGGTTTACTTTAACCTCTGGGCTTTTAACCCAGATTCTTGCATCACTTTTTGCGCCATCCTCCGGGAATTTGAATGTGTCGGATCGGCCTGCCTGGTCTGGGCCCGGTCCGCGCGGCTGCAACTAGTGCAGCTGGCCCATAGGAAAACTTGCCCCCAAAGGTTTTCTCAACACTTTGATGGTCAAGGTTCTACACAGAGGCTAATAAAAAAGAAGTTTGGCTGTAGACTTTGGAGCTTAAGGTGTAGGCCTCGATGCTCCTGATTAGTGTTGGGCTCACCGTGGTCTCGGACACCCCTCCAAGGAAGAAGGAAGCGAGCAGGACTACTGTACCGTATCCCCGACACCACTCGGATTTGTCTATTCCCCAGCAGTTTCGGGATGCACGACTAAGATGATTCAATTTTCTTGTTTGATGCGGCGCGCTCTCTCACTCGAATTGCAAGCGCCGGCGGCAATGGCATCAATTCGGACCGCCGCAGCTACAAGGCGACCTATGATTCCCGCAGGCTTTTCCAGAATTGTTCAACGGATACATCGGAACTTCGGGACCAGTGGACCTCGCATGTTGAAGACGTGTAAGAGCGGCACTTCGTAGCCAACAAGAGTTGGCGGAGGCGACAAAAGTCATTGGGATTTACCCGGTGGCTCCAGGGGGCAGGCCGGTGCTGTTACAGAAACCCGTGGTTGCTGCTACGGAAACTCTGCCGGTTCCTGTTACGGTTCCCGTTACGGACAAAATGTCCCGTTACGGCAATCATTCCGCAAAAGTTCATGCACTACTAACAGAGCGCATCGGTCAAAGGCACGACCCCATCGCCCGCTAGCACGCTGAGCGAGGGGTCACCAACTCAAGCGGCTTGTGAGAAGCGCCGGTGCGTTTCAGAGCCATGGAAACCGCGTAATTACTGGTGGGGAGGGTGCGGCACCTTCAAACGCGGTGGCAAATAGCTGTGCCGGGGTGCGACTCCTGCACGCTAGCTCCAGGCAATTGCCGAGGCTGGCAGCTTGGCACGAGCAAAAAAAGTCGGCGACACCATGGACAGCCGACAGCTTCAATGCCGGCAGCGTCATCGAGCAATAGACGCAGAATTTCGGCGGCACCGGCCCAATCGCCGTGGAGCTCCCGGAGTCCTGACTTGGGAAGCCGCGCTGCACCTTCCGGGCGGTGAGAGCCAGAGCTTCCACGCATGTTCAGCATCATGCGATTTCGCTGACGCCTGCAGGATGTGGGTGGAGGCAAAAATGCATGGCTCGCCGGCTTTGACAAAAGCTGGTGCATGTCCGGAAAATGTGGCAAGGTCGGCGCAACACGGCAGAGGCATCGTGAGCATCCGCTCCCGCTGCACACAGCACTTCAGCATTGGCGAGGTCAGACACCTGCTCCAGTGCAGGGCCTGGGCGTGGTCAAGCAGCTTCATGTCGCGCCGGCATATTCTGTGCTCCAGTTGCCCACCGAAGTTGTCAAGCGGAAAAAAGCGACACCGACACGCACATGTTATGTTTTAAGGCTTCAGGGTTCGCCATCCACGTCCGCCATTAGCCCTCCCAGACGACCCGGCGTCGCGCGCGAGCCTTCCACAATATTCCATCGTCCCCGGTTCGTAACCGTCGCTCCGTGGTCTTGACTTTCGCACAAAACCGCCACCGCAATAGCAAACTGCACCTGCACCACCAACACCGCCATTCAGGGCCAGTGTTGTTGAAGGGCTGCAGCTCTCGGTGACGGAGGAAAAGGCTGGCAAAAGGCGGGGTTTCGTCGAAGCGAAACAAGGAGAGCATGTCGCTGAGAAGAAGCTGGTTGCCGTCGACATTGGCGTTGTGCCGAAGCTTTCGTGGCAGAGAACGCGAGCGCAACAGACCATCGGGAAGCAATTCAGCAATACTCGCCAGGAGCAGTTGCAGCTGGTGCCTGGGCGCAGCTCCGCTGATATCGACGAGGAAGCTAGGGTGGTGTCGAGCTGCGCACCGCCCCCAAGCGGGAGCCTGTTGGTCATGACATCTTCCCGCGTGGGCGTGGCGTCAAAAGCACGGGCGGCGAAAGGCCCAGCCCGGCCTGACCCCGCCAGTGCGGCGTCGCAGCACACCGCCCACAACACGGGGTGACGCCGATCATGAAAACGTCGAATCGCCAGCAGCCACCAAATGTCACTCCGATTTTCTTCGTAAGTAACCAACAGTCTTTGTTGTTTGGTAACTTCGGTCGGCGGCGAGAAAAACTGCTGGGATCCCACGCGCGCAAATTGCCACCATATCGTCACCCCGAAAAGATCTCATCACCCTTAAATTGTTGCTACATTTCCACGCGGAATCACGCGGACGATCGTACGCAACGTAGCATGGCTGTTCAGTCCGATTGTGCCCGCTTACCAGTGTTCGCTGATCGCATGACCACGGGTTTACATCTTGGGCAGCTCGAGTGTGCAACAACTTTGGAATCAAGTCAAGTCAAGTCCTGCGTGCCACAAGCAAGCTGTGGTTGAGCATGACGCCACGTCATCGCCAGACTCATTCTGAACATAACCCGTTTTGATTTCATGGTTGTGTTCAGAACTGTACAAAATTTAAGAATGCATCACGCGCGACATAGAAAAAGTTGCTCACATACTCATTCCAGCTGTCAATTCCAGAGAAGCGTGCGAAAGCTTCGGGATGTGTTTGCCAGCGGTTTCGATGTTTACCAGGAATTCGTGCTCCACCTGGAAACCAGCCCATTGCACGTTCAAGCCACCGGTCCGCTGGCAAGTTTGTCACATGGTGTGCTAATTCGAGTAAGAATGGAGGCATCTGCAAGAACTGCTTTGCAACTGTAGGGTTCGAATAAAGTGCTGCACATGCTGATTCCAATTGCGCAGTACGTCATGCCAAGGGCATAGACCAATCAAGCCCCGAAGGTGGTCCAACCATACGTTTAAGCAATCGTCGCCACTCGGAATCCAACTTGCGGAGATGATGTTGAGAAATCTTACGATGCCTTGCACCAAAACATGCCACCGGTGTCACCACGGCATCGAAACATTTGACCCGAAGTGATAACGGGTATGCTTATCGCGTAAAATCCATTTGTTCGCCCAGCAAGAACGTGCAGCTGCATCGAGATGAAATTCAATATCTGCGCTTTGGTCGCCATCCTTCTTCTTACATAGACAACTGACAACCCAACCATGTGTGAGAGGAGCTGCCATGAACAACGTCAATGTAAATGTCTGCATGAAGCCATGATCGATCGGGTGGCGGAGCTTGGGTCGTCATCTGACTTGGTTTTCGAGGCATTCAATACCAAGCCAACTTGTCGCAAACATGAAACCAATAATTTCAACATTTCGAGATTTTGTTGCAACGAAAGCGCAAACAACAAAATGTCGTCGGCGAAGCGCAGATCCGTCAGTGCTTGGGAGTTTCTTTTAATTGGATCCCAAAATGTTGTCCAGCTTGTTTTCAATCACGCATGGCTCGGCGCACAACAAACGAGGGCTCAACACACAACCTTGGCGCGAACTCCAGCTCTAATCGGAAATTCCTTCGATGATTCAGTCGGCGTTGTCACCTGACCAACTTGCTCCGAATATACGTGCTGTACTATCCAAATCATGTGGGGCGAAGTTCCGCGATCGCGAAGAGCTGTCCATAGAGCTTTCCAGTCTACGCGGTCAAATGCCTTTGCAAGGTCCAGGCTCAGCACCCATATAGGCAAACCAACAACTCTGCATGGATGGTCATGCGCGCCACGCTGCATGGAGCTACGGGAAGATACCGGCATGCCCATGCCAAGGATGCGGCGTTTCGCATCGCTGGCGGAGCTTGCTGGGCACGGACTCGGACGAGATCCCGCACCGGTATTCCACACCCTCCGAGTAGGCGTCTCGTTTGCTACGCACTCGGACGCAGGGCACCGCCGTCGTGCGCAGCAGCGCAGGGCTGTGGCAAGCGTGCGCGTGACAGGCTTGCAAGACAAGTGTCATAGAGGTCCAGGCGGCGGCGGTCGTGGGGTTGGGCTGTAGCGCGCGCTGGCCACTCTCGGGCGACTGCCTGCTTATCCGGACCGACGGACTCCGGGGCCACGTGCACCCACGCCCGTTCCAATCTTCGCCGTGCGAGCAAACTTTTTAACAGACCGGTGCGAGTGCATGCCAAGGCGTGCATGGTCGCCAAAAGCATCCAGTTCGCCTCTTCATTCGGGCGGGCCACAACATTTGGCACACAAGCACAATGGGAGGCGGGCAGCGGCGCAATTCCAACAGCATTGCTTGGGGCGGCTCACTGGGGTTTCGCCGGGTATGGCAGCCAACTACGCTTTCGGCGTGTTAGCCAGCTTGCGACCACCGGCGGAGGGGCGGACGGCGACAGGGAAGGCTGGCGCTGCATTCGCGAAAGTAACAATCGCCTACACCCTGTTCGGTTGAAGAAGGCGGACGGACACCCGCACCACTGTTTCCCAAGAAGGGCACTCGTGCCAACCCCTCTGCCTGCCGGAGCGCAACTGCGCTCCTGAGGCTTGGCGCGCACCCCACACCTGTAACAAGCAATTACGTGCAGGCATCAGGGAAGGCTGGCCAACGAGCTCGGAGAACGACCTGCGCATCAACGCAGCCCAGTGCGCGGCAGGCACATTGCGAGTGGCAGAAATCAAGCCAAAGCCTCCGAGGGCAGTCGGTCAAGTTGCCATGTGTCTTGTGCCTTGAAGGTCTGCCACGGCGACACCACTGCTGGGGGGACAGTTCGCAGCGCATGATCGCGGAGAAGCCGCGCTGCTGAGTCCATGTGTAATTCCTAGTGGCCGGCCGGAGTGCCCAGGACTACCAGTCTCGCTCAGGGAGTGGCTTGTCCCCGCGCCAAACATCCACCCCTCCGATTCAGCTCTATTCGGGGGGGTGGGGGGAAAGGGCCTTCATCGCAGCCATACGCGCACGTCTTTCGAAGGAGGCGATGCCATGTGTTTGAACGACCTCGACTTCTGTCCTGTGGGGGGCTCGTGCTCGCTCGGGCGCAACAAGGACGTACAGGGGGTCGAGGAACGCCAACACGCTGTCGGAGGCCTTCCGCAAGGTTTCGTGCTGTCGAAGGGAATATAAAGATGAATAAAGCGCGGGGGCAAGCGTGTCGCCTGTGCGTCGGCGAGAGCAGCAGAACGATACGGAGCTTGCAAAGAACGTGACAGTGGGCAGGCAGGCGGACGAAGCAGGCAGCTTCAGGGCTCTACCCACGAGTCGTCCTCGATGTCGGACTCCAGCTCAAGCGGCTTCGTCATGGGGTGGCAGACAAGGGCGGTTTCAGGCGGCTGCATCTGTGGCAGCCGGCCGCAGGTAAGAGCTGTGGCAAACATCTGGCAGTTGCCTGCCGTTGCAAATTGGTTGTCGTCGGCATGGCAGTTGCCGCAAGTCGCCTTGGTTTCCGCCGGCAATGCCGGCACCAGTGCCAATACACGGGCTGCATTCGCCCGAACGTGCCGGCCCGTTTCTTCTCGCATGCTCGGGAGGGCATGGCGGGAGGATGCTTACCAACACGGCATCACGGCCACGGCTGTGACTCATCACTGCACTCGCCAAGCGAGCATGCCAATGCGATAGCCAGCGGCCCCTAGACCATGGGGCATCTTTGTCATGGCGCTCTCGCCACATCGCCTTTGCTCTTCACACTGTCGCCAGCGCGGAGACCTGCCACAGCCCTCCCTGCAGTCCCCCGGGTCCAGCCAGGATGTAATTTTCTCACTCCACGCGGAGCAGCTCAACGTCACGCAGAGGAACGTGTAAGTGCAGCCTGAAGCCCGAACCGGCCGGAAAAGGCTAGAAACTGTAAACAACTGACAATGCCATTGCAGGGTCAAGGGTCAGAGAGCAGCAAGTCAGGAAAATGGGGAGACAGCGCTTGCAGACGACGGTCCAGATCGGAAGCAGGACTCAACACAGTTGCAGAAGAGCTCCTGTGTCAGAAGCGCAGCGACCAATTTGGAGTCGGACACCCTGAACTCGAAGGTTCAGAAGCTTGCGCGACGTTCCAACTAGTCCCTGGAGTGGCGATACTTGGGCCGACTCGCATGTGACAGAAGTCGTTGGCCAGCTGCAGTTTCAAGGGCTGTCAACCTGAAGCGCTGAAGCAACATCTGGACGTTTCTACTAGCTGAGCTTGCAGCTCCGTCGGCAGAGGATATCGCTGACCTTCGCAAAGGGACAGAGGCATTCTCGACCGTGCCAGAAAATAAATTCTGAGGTGGTTGCCATCTTTGGGAACCGACAGTCTCCTGTGCCTAGCAGGCTTCTGAAGCAAACCACCAAACACCAGGACGAGATTGCGCCTCGTAGCATCTCGCAGTGAGCGGTACAAACGTGAGCAGTAACCCCATGGCGAAATTGCACCTTTCACCATGAAAACAAGTCTACATTCTGCAGGGGAGCTTTCCTTTGTCACATGTTGGCATGTGGCATCGTTGCTACGACCTGGGAGATGTGTTCTGCATGCATCTTGTCCGTAACTAACATGAGCTTTGAGCAGTCTACATTGTTAAGCGTTGGCATAACCAGCGAACGCCCCGACATCAAACGATGAGCCCGCAGATTGAAACCCCTGAAAAAGCTCGAGAGCTCTAAACCGAGAAGCCAAACTAAGTCTCAGAAACCACAGGAAGCTGCTCGTTCGACCGTTCCCATGCATTGTCTCACTGTCCTTCCTCCTCAAACCTTTTTTGTCCAACCCTACTGCTGCAAGTGTTCAAAGTCGCTCAAAACCAACGAGTTGGTGCAGCACGGGCACTGAAAGCTTAATGTTCAACTTGCCTGCTGAAACCTAGGCCTAGGTACCATAACGCACCCGAAACCAGTGCAGAAGCCGTGCTTTCGAAATCAACGATCAGGTCATGGTCGCAGTGGTGTAAGCGCTTGACAAGTCACGGCAGGTAATGTCATATAATGTCCGATATTTTGTCTCGGGAGCGGCCCCGCGGCATATTGAGGAAGGCTGTACAAAGTGAGAACGTAGGTCTCAGCTGCCGCCGGTTGCGCCGGGCTGCACCGGCTTGGGGTTCGCGTAGCAGTACAAGCAAGAGTGCGGGCCTGCAAGCCAATGCCCTTCACGATGCAGAAAGCGGGGACGAGACATGTCGACTGAGGCTGGGGCATTGGAGCTCGTACTGGCCGATCTCTCTACTCCCAGTGCAGTTGCACTGCTCGCGCTGGCCCCGATCTTTCTGGTGCGGGAAAGTCACCTTCAAACCCAAATCGCGGGCCAGACGATCTGCTAGCCGAGCGTCCAGGCATCGCGACTCCCCGACCTCCCAAACCCGGCTCGCAAGCTCTCGAGCTCTTCACTCGTCATGAAAAGTGCACTCGACACGCTCCGGCCTCCGGGACCAGAGGTGCAGCGAGGAGCTCTTTCCCCTCTTTCCCGTCTTTCTTGTCCTTCTTGAGGCCCCATCGCCGCAGCTTCCTGACCTCAGGCACGGCGACTGGCGACGCCATGCGGTAGCCCACGAGCCCGGTGTCGCAGCAGCAGCGCAGCTCCACGTTGCTCAGTGCCGCTATCGGCAGCAAGCGGTCTAGGACCTCAGGGACAACGAAGCTTTACTAGTATGAGGCTCTCGCCCCGCACTTCAACATGATTGGCAAGAGACAAGTGGTCGGACTGTGGAAAATCCAGCATGACATGCTATCCGCCTGTCGTTGCTGTGCATCCGACAGCGCTACCAGCTCTACGCCCGCTGAGAGCATATTTCGCACGGACTGCTTGTAAGGTTTGCAGAAGCTGAAGGTGATGTGGCGAATCCCAAGCCTGCCAATGTGTCGCACGATCTGTTCAAAGTCTTGCAGGTTGTCGTGGACACCAAGACCCGGCAATCGCCGATAATGCACGATGGGGTCAAAGCGCACGTTTAGAGCATGGGGGCCGAAGCGAGTGGCCTCAGAAGAGGAGCTGACAGGCCGCTAGCCGAGTCCGAATACTGACAGACACATGCTTCCTACAACACACTGTGATGACCTGCCAAGCGCGTGCCGGCACAAACCCCTGCACTCTCTCGCACATCGATCGACCCTGGTACCAGTAGCTGAAACTCGGCGCCGCACCAGCCAGGTGACCTGCTCAAGCCGCTCTTGCAGCTGTGCAGCCATACCGGGTTCCAGCACGAGATCATCGGAGTTCACCGTGAAGTTGAACATGTGCACCCGGTAGCTGTGGAGAATGCTGTCCTCCTTTTTGAACTCCTCAATCCACTTTGAATAATTCTTTGACCACCTCAGCTGATGTACACCTCCAGCTGAACTGCATGAAAGCTCCCCACTTGGCCCACTTCAACCACAAAAGCTCTGGAAAGCTTATGAACTTTCTACGTTGAGCCGCCAGCTAATGCAAAGCACACCTTTGCCAGAGGACTCATCATACGGCCTGAGGCACACAGGGTCCATTTGCCCAGTCACCTTAGATGCTTAGATGCTGTGTGTGTGTGCCAAAACACAGAGACAAGCGCTGTGCAAGACTGATGCCAGTATCTGAGCTGCAGTGTTTAGAACCAGTGTGTGTATATGCGGAGCAGGCGAGTCACAGGGCTCCGCACGTACATGAAACCTTCGCGGAAGGCCTTCAGGTACTGCCGCAGAAATGCCCAGGGCACGTCGGTCCGCCTCGAGCACGACAAGATCAGGGGTGGGCGCTGCAAGGCCCGAGCACGGTCTGTCTCGGTAACCCGCGCAAACATCTTTGGCCCATCCTCCTGTGCTGGTTGCCTCTTGGGTACCGCGAGGTCCTCAAGTTCCAGCCGGCAGGGACCTCCACCCTCCGGGATGTCTGCTAAGCAGGCGAGGTGCAGGTCTTCGATGTCCATGGCGCTTTGTCCACTGAGCCACGTGCGGCAGACAGTCGCTACGAGTAACTTCGGGAACATCAACTGGCACACGAGGCGACACGCAGCATAGCATGCATTTGATGCGGCTAACAACGACCGCTTCAGCGACGACGATCTAGATCAGATGAAATGCGGGGAATGCTGTGGAACGGACTCAGCCTCTTTTTGCCGGCTTAGCGGTCTTAAGTTGCAAACAATTCCCTACCACCTACATGTAAACAGCGACACTCAGTCGACCTCTATCAGCTCCTCACAGGGACAACGAACGAAGGTCTCGGGACTAGACCTGCAGCGGCCTCTGTCTCTGCATTCGGCTTCTGCCCCCCGCCTGATGTTCTATGAGCTCTGACTCTGTCAAGAGCAGATTCAAGGAGGCTTTTTTGGCCTCCCTGCCTCCGGCCGCCTGGCCCTGCGCTGCCAGCAGCTCCTGCACCGGGCATCTTTGCAAGCCGGGCCTAGGCCTAGGCCTAGGTAACATCCTTCCAGCAAACGGTGGCCTCCTGGTACTTGTCCACCATTTCGGGAGGGAGGTAGATATCCTCGACGTTAACCTCTGCTGATTTCTGGAAGGTAAGCACAAAGCCACAGAGGCTCCAGCTGACCTGGTGGTCGTTGTAGCATGTCAAGACCTCTGCAACATACTCTCGTTCGCCATGGCCGCATGCTACACAAAGTATGGTTTCAGCCTGGATGTCCTCCCCGGCGGAGACAAAGCGAGGGGCATCGAGCCAGCGGATCAGTTGCTTCCAGCTCCTCCGCAAAGACAACAGCAAATTCGCAGCGCCTTGCCGTAATCGAGCCAGCTTACCTTTGCGGATTGCTCGGGTTGCTGGTCACCACCTTAGCACACCAACGGCAAGCCCCCCAATAGCCACTAAATAGGTACATTACGTACATTGGAGACAAGACAAGCGAAAAGAGAGGAGGCCAAGGGTGTTCTGAGGCCATGCACGTGACCGTTTCCGAGGTCCGCTGACCACCAGATGCCATATCCTCCAAACCAGCACGGCAAGTCAACGAACACTGAGCCCTGTGTCGACTCCGGCAGTTTGGCCTGACAGCATGCCACTGTGATCCACCTTGACCTGGGTCGGCATGGCCGGGCCAAGCCCAAAGCCAGTGCGAGATGCGGCCAGGACCCGCGCGCTCGAGACCTTCGCCCGCAAGGCAGCCTTGCCACCTACATGAGGGCAAACCTGCTTTACCTGCTGTGCCGGGAGTCACGACAACACAAAGCCGGGCCCATTCTGATGCACAGCTTCACGTCGTTCTCCACATTGGGCTCACCCTCGGCGGGCTGCGGTGGCACACAGGAAAGGTTCACCTCCGGGATCACATGGTCGTGGCACCACCAAAAGTCGGCACGGCCAGAAACGATGCAACACATCACCGCATGCAAGTGATCGAGATCATGCCTCCATTGCAGCAATGGGCTCATCGGTCAGGTACCGCCTCAGGCTGCGTATCGCAAAGCAGTCGGGGGGCTGTCGACTTGGACCATGGTCCCCCGCCGTGGAAAGTGGTCAATCCTCACAGCCGAGAACCTTCGTACGATCTCCGTCGGATATCGCGAGCCAAGAGCCGAATACACTCAGCCAATCGCTTGCTCTTGAAGTGCTGGCCGATCGCCTGCAGTCTGAGACGAGCAGTGGCCGAGCAGTGTGCTGTCAGAGCCAACAGCTCGCTGCTCGCCTGCAGGTCAACCCCGCCGTTCTCCTTCTCGACCCTCAAGTGCCGGGACCAAACTGCAACGAAAACCGCAAGCATTCGCTCACTCTAAGCTTCCAGGCTGTCCGAAGAGTGAGAGTTCCAAAGGTTGCACGAAGATCTGCAATCGTCCGGGCAGCATCCTGAAGGGCCGGGCCCCAGAAAGGAAGACTCGCGGTCGATGCTGCCTTCTGGACTTCGGTTATATATATATATATATGTGTATATATATATATATATATGTATATATATATATATGTGTGTGTATATATATATATGTATTATATAAATATATATATATTTTTCTATATATATACATATCCCGTCGGCCCGTGCAAACTCACAGCAGACGCAAAAATCTCGGTTCGGGCAACTTCGGAAAGCAACTTCACAAGGAGGGCCTCTTTGAAACGACCGGAGAACCAATAGTTCGGTAAGCACCAAGAAGCCAATTCAGGAGTAAATTCGGCGCAAACGACCCCAAATCGTAAGCCGCTTGAACCCTGGATGCCGACTGAAACGCCGTCTCCGAATTCCGAATTCCTGGAATCCGTCTATTTTTCGAATGGGCCGTGGGTTGTTTCCGGAGGCGTGTTCATAAAAAACCTGGTGGTATTCTGTCTGTCTACATTATCTATCTACCTACATATACATATATACACACCATATATATATATAT
>CAJNDV010018724.1:0-16020 GCA_905221635.1 Symbiodinium sp. CCMP2456 | reverse complement strand
AGTACATTCGGCCTCTACAAGCCTGCAAGGAAGCCTCAAAACACCAGGGTTTTTATCAGCACGTGACCTTGTTTCCTGAATCTCTTGGGGAAATACGCTCCTCTCGTGCAACCTTGTTCCGGGGCCCGAGCACACCGGTCTCAGCCAGAAGCTTCTTGTGCGCATGGCGCATCGTGGGAATGATGCCTTCACCTCGGGCTAGCATACGGCGATCTTCGAGGCGCATGTTTATACCCGAACCATGCATCGCACCCAAGCACCAGAGGTCCATCACCTTGCCACGGGAAAGAAACGATTGCACGTTGTAAGTGGAGTCCCCGATTCACTTCACGGTGCGGCTGAGACCGGCCTCCGAGACGACCTCGGTAGGAGCGCATGGAAGCAAACTCAGGAAGTCTGCATCTCAGTTATCTCTCGTCTCATGTCTACTTTAGGTCCTCACTATGTCGAACTTCTCCGCTACGTCTTCGCCAACCACGAGCCTGGCCAAGGCACCGAAGAAAGGCACTGGCCTGGTTTTCTCCACTTGGCAAACGGCTGAAGCCTGGTTGACATCATCGGGGGCAGTAAGTTCACCATACCCCGCTTTTCGGTAATCAGTGCTGCGTTGGCTGCCACCACCTCGCGCGAAAACCCATCGTCGCTGTGATATCTCGTGATCCGCTGCTCTTCACTGCACGTCTCTAGCCTCACGGCAGGTCTGGCGCATCAGGGGCACCTTGGCGGCATGCTTTCGAGTTCGTTGACACGGCGTTCTCGGGAAGTTTCTGCGGTCCCGGGCAGCTTCACAAAGCCAAACTTCTGCACCCTCCAGCCTTGGCAGGGGTCGACCCAAACACTGCGTGGACAGAGCCAATGATCTCTCAGGCGCGTGCGCCGCCATCATGCCGAGCAGGCCAATGCCAGACCCTTTCGAAAAAGCTGAGACTGGAAGAGTCTCGCATCGCATCCGGACCACGCCGCGCCTGCGTCCAACACCCGCGGTCGGCGGCCGAGCTTTTTCCGCTGGGCTTGCACCTTGGCTTCAAAGGCATTCACTGCGCTCGCAATAGCTCTCCTTGAGCTCCGGGCTGCATCGCGAATCGCCCGCTGGTAAACCTCCCCAATTCGAGATTTGTTCGGCGGGCTTGAAAGTGTTCAGCAATGATCAGCATTAGCCTGAGCCCTCTCCATGTCTGTCATCATCAGAAAATGATAGGGCCTGCAGCTTTGTGTTTCTCCCGTGCTTTGACTCTTCAAAACTCTTGCACTTGCGTTTAGTAGCAAAGGCCATGGCAGGATGGGCAGCGTCGCTGAGAATTTAGTGCTTGTCGGAGCCTGCACCCTGGGTGAAACATGCTGAGATTGAAGCTGCTTCTAGATTGCGTTTGACTCGTAGCTGCCAAGCTGCCACATGGGCACCTCCACTGACATTGGGCCTGGCATGTCAAGCGGATTGCCGTGCAAAGTGACAGGCATGTTCCGGGACATCCTAGGACAAGGGCTGAAACATCTGACCAGGTTGTGCCTGAACGACTACTCTGTAACCTCCCAACCGCTCAGACGCACGAAACTCTGAAAAAATGTTTCGTACGTTCTGCGACCGACGAGAAGCAGCATCATGTTGCAGGGAGAGAGATCAAAAAAAATGATCAAAAACGATCGCAAGGTTCAACATTGGGATAGTTCGATCAACAGGCAATTAGTGATGCACGCTCCTGGCTTTGCCGCTTCGTGCCTTCCGGGCTTCCTGGTCTCGCTGCTTCCTGGCTTTGCGGCTCCTGACTTCTTGACTCTGTGGCTTCTTGGTCCCGTGGCTCCCTCGCAGCGCCTAGTCACGGGGCAAGTCTAAAACATGAGATCAACCGCCATCGGCTAATGACGGGCCGGGCTGAGATCAACCGACATCGCCCAACCAGGGATCGGGTTTAAGAAGGGTGGACTTTAAGAGACGAGCTAACCGCCATCGCTTGATGAGGGGGCGAGTTTAACACACGAGGTCAACCGCAATCGTCTGCGTAGGGGCCGGGTTTAAGATATGAGATCAATCGCCATCGCCGAATGAGGGGGCGGGCTTGAGAGACGAGATCAACCGCCATCGTCTAACGAGGGGTCGAGTTTGAGAGATAGGATCATCCTGCTGCTGCTACTACCACTTCTTCTTCTACTTCTACATGCAGACGTGGCAAATTGTATGTTTCAGGGCTTCCATTTAGCGACGGGGAACAACTCCAAAGACAGTCTAGTCGCAGTGCTTGCCGAACAGCTGTTTACAGCCAAAATCGTGCCAACAGCACGGCGATGCAGCTCCCTTTTCCTGCAATTTGCTTCCTGGTCATCCGTCATGAACTTGGTGGTATTCCCCCTTTCGGAGCAAACGCACCGGTAGTTGCAAAAGATCCCACCACAATTGTTTGCTCTTGATCCTTCGCATCCTTTATCGCCCAGCACTAACCTGTTTTAGCTAAGATCCTCCACCGCATGTCGAGGGGATGCTTACTAAATGTTGGAAGTCACCCGATAGGTACGCAAACATACATGCTGCATGCAACTCCTCTACACCATCATGATCCCGAAGCGCAGTGGTTTGGGAATGTGTCTGTGTCATTGTCAAAACGGGTGAACAAACGATTCGATACACCACCTTGCATCCCGAGAGTGGACACCAATCGATTTCCTGAGACTCAACTGCGAAACAGCAATGCAGTGTGCCCCAGGCACACAGCTAAGCGTTTCCTGCAATGGTTGCGGCCGAGCTCGGCTTGTTTGGACAAGTCTTGAACTCCCACACGTGCAGAGCTCTCATGTTGAACAACCAGAGACGCGCCTGTGAATATAGCGGCCACTAGGACGACTCGGGAGCGATCGCGTAAGAGTGATGGGATCAAGTGACCGACAGACCACAGGATCGACGAAACACCATCAGCATCAAACTTCTGAGGTGTTCCAGTACAGTTCAGCTCGTGCCTGGCGCATGCTTTTACAGAGCAACGTTCGGCTTGGTAGGCACCAGACTTTCTTGCATCATGCGGAAGGTGAAGCGTGGGGTCACGGAGACCTGCAAGTCCTCCAGGACACCAACTGTGGCAAACGAGACAAGGCCCGCAGAACGATGGACAGAAGTGAGGCGTCGGCAATCACATCTCCTGGGAAGACAGACGTCTCTCCTGGACACTGCCAAAGCCATGTTGTTCCATCTGTGCCTGCACTTCGAGCCTGCCAGGTAGTGGACGGCCTGCTTCCATTCAGAGTGCCCATGCCTCGCAGGAAACTCCCAACCTCCCAATCACCAATCAAACCCGGTATCCAACCGACCCTGAGTATGCGACGAGGGAGCGTCCCGGTTCTCCAGATCAGGACGTGTTGAATACTCTTCGTCTCCGAACCTAACATGTCTCCGAAGGTTTCTAAGTGACTGCAGCCTTAAGTACGTCCGTCTGAGCTGGAGACTTTGCGACCCACCACACAGTGACACCTCTGGAAAGCTCCCGTCAGTGAAGCTTTCGGACGGAACCTTTCTGCTGTCCGCAGCGCAATTGCAGCGACCACGCTTGTCTGCTTGGAGTTTCATTGGCCTCCGGACCTGCGAGTCGATGCCAGGACGAATTTCAAGCACAGCAGATGCCTTGTGTGTGTCTTCGCCTCATCCAGAGTGATCTCGGGCGAACGGTCGAAATCAAAGCCGCAAAGCGTTTTCCTGACACATCGTGGTCGGTCTCGCATGAACCAGGTGCTCACAGGTGCAGCCAGGCGACGCAGGCCCCAAGAGAGCACAGTTCGTGTTGGGCTGGCTCCCCATCCGTACCTGGTGCTAAATGATGCTCAATGCTCGTTGGTACCCTCATTGCGTCTTGCAACTGTCAAGTAGCAGACCGGCCACCACCAAAAGTCTGCTTTGTCGTTGGAGGATGTGTGACCTTGGCCAAAGGGTCTACGGGCGTGGTCTGGGCATAGATTCGGCAGAGTGGGCAGTGACAGCGCACTTAACTTTGGCATGCTTTGACCGCTGACCTGCGCCTAAGGTCGCCGCGGAGGGTGTTGAAAGGTCGCAGATCAAACTCCAAGAGCCTTTCTGATCTAATCTCCGCCTTGCAGAGATTGCGGAGAGATGAGAGAGATGGAGTAGAGCGCGTGTCGGGCGCCCGGCAGGTGCTGCCAGCAGCTCCACGGTTTTCGGGAGGTGCCGGATGGATTTCGCCCCGCAGTGTCGCAACGCCTGCTGGGGATCCGGATCTGTCACCGATTTCTATCTTGCAGTCTCGAGGCCTGGTGCACAGTGACGCAGGCAGGCACGATGCCGTTCGACAGCAGGTCGTGCGCCATCCTTTCATCCGTCCAGCAACGCTGAAGCTTCTGCCGTGCTTCTTGACTGCCTCTCGGTGACCACGCACACGGATGCTGCCTTAGGCAGCTTCCTCGGACAAAGCAGGTGTGAACCCCCGACTTCGAACAAAGTCGTTCCACAGTGCACCTCGAGATCGTGTCCCGGACAGCCTCTGCCTGGGATTCTGCCCAATCACCGGGTCCTATAGTCCTATGCATTGCTGAGACAGGGCCCGGACGTTGTCCAAGCCTTCTTTGATCACCTCAGGTGTTCACTTCTGGATGCTTCTTGCAGCAGCATGTTGTGAAGATTGAAACTAACTATGAAGCCATGCCACCAAGGCACAGCAATCGGAAAACTGAGTTTGTTGGCTTTGAGGAGTTGCTCTGCCACCTCGTCTGAGTCTATTCCCGCAACAGGTTGTGCAGGCTGCAAAAATAGCTCGCCTCTGCCAGCTTGGTCGACCTGAAAGGCGAGCTGAACCCTGTTGGCCATGTTTCGCAAACTACGTAGTAACCTGAGGCCTACTGGGCACCCGGCGTCTCCAGCAGGATCCCGCGGAAGTTGCGGGCGGCTTCCAACAGCGGCATGACCGAGCCAATCCCGAGCACCACCTCGGAGAAGTCGTACGAAAATCCGCCCTTGAAAATTTGCGTCTTCCGGGGCTGCAACCACGAAGACGTCCTGGGACTCACGAAGCACACTGAACTAACAGCTGCAACACCACTGCCTTGTCCAAGCTGGCTAGGGCACGCTTGTAGAAACTCTGCCTTGCAGAATGGCGGTAGTCACTAGCAACGCGCATCGAGAATCACTTCTAAAATTCTCGACAGCTGCCTTGGTCGGTCCAGCATTGCGGAGTGGAAGCTGCGGCCGAAGACCTGCTTTATGAAAGCCCAACACTCCTTCCTCTCGTTTTGTCTCTTGTGGAGCAGAAGGCCGGCCTGGGCCAAGCTGTGCGCGTGATCCTCTGAAGGCACTGCAAAAATTCTGACCCCCAAGCCTTGGACCAAACAAAAAGATGACTTTTGCTTCCAATCTGCTGCCGTTCAGTCCTCCTTCTTCTCTTCAGCATCTAGCAGCTTCAACAAGGAGAGCAGGCAATTCGTGCCACCTGCAGCACTCATGGCCACGTGGTTCTGCGTCATGCGTACACGGCATTTCTCCGTAGACATGAGACCTTATCATCGCATGGTCCCAGTCATCGCATGGCGCAAAAAATCTACTCCAGCCTCCTCCAGCAGTGCTGCCCTGGAGGAAGTCAGGCACAGGAAGAACAGGTTTCTTCTTTGTCTTCCCCTCTGCCAAGTCCTCGCAACCAACATCTCAATGCGAGGGGGAGTCAGGGAGCTGCCTTCGACACTTGCTCCTTGACCCCCACATCTGCTTCATCTTCCTTCCGCTGTGGAGCCTCCTCTTCATCTGAGTCGACCTAGTTCATACAAACTGCATCAAAAGCAAATTGCACAGATTTTCGATTTTAAATGCCTGGCCACTACGTGAAATCCGAAAATCTGGGTGGGGCACGATGTTGCTCCACTTCGAATAATCCAAAACCTGCGAACACATCGTGCCCAAGACAACAGAGCAGCTGTCTGCAAGACTTGTGTAAACTTATGATCTTCCGAGTATGAGGGTTGCAGGTTTCCCTTCAAGACTTATGATCTTCCGAGTTCAGGCCTTCGCCGTCTGTCGCGATGGCGGCTGCGATGGTTGCACAGGCTTTGCTGGCTGTGATTGCGCGGGCTGTGCGGGCCGTCCCACCGCCGCAATGCTGGCAGCTAACTTCGGAAATCGCCAAGTGAGGAGCCGACGAGCAAAGTCCGCCTGGCGCGACACAAAAAACGACCTACCTCTCGACAATCACACGTCCGTCGGAGTCTGACCCCTCTAAACATGGATTCTGCTATCGAGTCTTCAAGACAGCGCCTGCACGGACGTCGAAGCACCCCGCCGCTTGTCGCTGCCGGGGGCTTCCACCAGCAGCAGCTCTTGGAGACCCTGGCAATGGAGAAAGCCATGAAACAACAGTGGCCTCCTGCTTTCATGGAACAAGTCGCCTAAGCCTCTATGCCGACTCTACGCGATAACCTCGGTCCTGCCCCATTCTTCAACTCAAACTCTTGCAACCACAAATCTCACCCCCATCATCATGTGCCCATGGGCCTCTGGGCGCGGGGTGAGATCGACCCACCGTCCGTCCGGATGACAGTTCCACCAATACCGCTCTGCGACCTTGCATGTGCCAAGCACGCAAAACAAGCTACACAAAGAGGATGTTTGCAGTGAACGTGTTGTTCTGGCCAGAGTGAGCTTTCTTACTGTTTTCGCAGATATTCTGAGGTTCCAAGCAAAGTGTCCGGGCCGGTCGCCACGCTCGTACACGGCCCAGCCACGCACGAGGCCCAGCCGCGATCTAGGAGACTGAAACTTGCAGCACTCGCTCTCACCGGTAGCTGGGGGCGCAGCTTCGCTGACAGCTGCTCAGCATTGCTGAAGCTTTGCAGCGGATAGCACCTGAAGGCCAGCATTGACATCCCCCGTCGCAGTCAACAGACTCTCCACTATAGTCACTATGTTCCCGACGTGACACCAGCAACCTGCACTCGTCAGTTCAGCACACTGAACTTTTTTAACAACGTCAGCAACGAAGCCCCATGTTTTTTTTCGCTCACCGGGCTGGGGTCGGGGGCAGAGGCTTCAGGCGAGACATGGAGGAAAATGCCCGGGCCATGATGTAGACCTTCTTCATCTGTCGAAGCCAATGTGCTAGTGTAACCTTCTTCCGAACAGATTTGCTTTGGTCGTCGTACACGGGCTTGATCATTTCGATGCACTTCTCTTTCAGCTGCGGCACCTGGCCGAGCACATCCATGATTTGGGCCGTACACGTCCGGAGATTCTCTGGCACAGAAGGCTTGTTAGGTCCGATCTTCAGGTCCATGCGCCAACGCTTCACGACACCGCAGAAGTCGACGGCCACGGTGAAGCTGTCGGCCTTAAAAGCACGTGGCGTGTCCTTCGCAATCGTGGCAATACGCCCTGTGCTCTGATCGACCAGGATCCAGTCTGGGCCGGAGAGCTTCTCGAACCTGAGCGGCTCGAACGGGCCACCTGCGTGGCCGTCGTCTTCTGGGCCTTCGTCCTTGCTTTCGTCCAAGATGTAGAGGGAATGCAAAAGGTCCCCAGCGCTTGCATCCAGAGCTGCCGCCAGTGGTAACGGGATCACCGCTTGCTTCACGCACTGGATGACGACCATGGCTACCTGGCTCGCAGCTTGCCTTTGCCTGTGGAAGCCGGACAGTACGAACTCTGCGCCAGCCTGAAGTGGCCGTGGCTCGAGGAAAGCATGGCCGGTATATTCCCCTCTTATTCGCAGCATCTGCCCCTGCAACTTGAAGCCGCTCACAGCCCTTTCGACTGCCTGATCCCTGAGGGCATTTTTTAGCCAGGTCCTGCCAAGGTCCACTTCGCCGACATGCCAATCCTCCATACACCGGCACTCCTGTTGACAGAAGCCCGGCGGCATAGCTGGGCCATAGCCCGGGGGGTATTCTCCTTCATGTTTGGGCCACCCGTCTTTGATTCGGCCCTTCTCTTCCTCGCTGATCTCCGGCTTTAGCTCCTCCCGGAGCCCGTGAAGCACCTTGCCGGAAACATCACGGAACTTTGCCTTCGCCGTTTCCGCTACATCGCCGTTTGCCATTCGCTTTGTGCCACGGGCCTGTTCCTTGCTGTCGTCGGTGAAGCTTGGATTTCGGGTGACCTTTTTCTCGCGCTCCTTCTGCCCCTCCAACCACCGCTTCTTCGCAGAGATGCGCAGAGCATCCAGGTCGTCCGGCAGGCATTCATCGGGCTCCCAGGTGCACTTTGGAAAGCCAGGCTCCCCTTGAGGGGTGTCTTCAAAGCTCTCCATTTCCAGAGGAGGGCTCCACTGCACCAGGTAGAAGTCTTGGTAGAGCCCGCACTTGGGATGGGCGAAGGCCTCCCATGGCGGGAGGTACCTCTCGAGCCTATCCACCCTATACCAACCGGGTGGAGAAACCTCGGCTTCTGTCAGCTGGCTGTCATCTCGAAGCGGGCTTCGCCTGTGGGCCACGAGTCGGCCTTCCCGAGTAACGAAGGTAGGCCCTGTGACAGCAGCGTTCAGCAGACTCTTGCTGACGTAAAGGCTGGCACTGATATTTCTCTGTGACTTCTCCTTTAATATCACATCGAGTAATTCGGTGACCCAGGAGCAGCTGTCCTCGTTTTCATTCTGCCGAATCAACTCTTCCAGGACCAGGAGGCCCTCGTACCAAGGCAGGATCAGCCCGGCTTTGACCTTGATGCTTCCCATGCCCGTGGCGCTGCGCTCCCTGACCAAGGCCATGCCATCGAGGGCATCTGCAACGAAGACGGCCGGGGACAGCCGATAGGCCTTCTTGCCCCAGAGTCCTTTTTGCAGTCTGGCCTCGTGGGCTGCTGCGTTGTGGGGCAGGGCAGCAGCATCCCGGGTTGAGGGCTTCTCGTCAGTCTTCCCAGTCTTCGGTGCGAACCAAATCCAGCAAGATTGACCCTGGTCGGGGAGGAAAGGATTCTTCTCTTTTTTCTGAGCCGCCATGGCGTGGCACTCCACACTGCCCTGTAATTCTTACTGTTTGCTGAACATGCGACGTGCCGTATGTTCAACGGGCTTAGGAGCGAGCAGCGGCGAGTGATTCGGCAGCGTGCGCATGCTGAGTCGTGGATACTGTGCATGCAGCCTTGGGCCAAAGTAATGCTTGAGCCGTGACCAGTCGTGTCAGCAGCAGTAGGCTTAGCAGTTGTGGGAGGAGGAGGAATTCTTATTGTCGTCGTTTTTGCTGCTGGTGTTTAGTCGTAACAGCAGCCGAGGTCGTAGACGACTGGCCTGCTCTGCTGGTGAAGGCTCGCCAGCCACCGCGACGCGCTTGCCTCGAGCCAGGTCTGTAGCAGACGAGCCCCATGTCAGCAGAGCTGAGGACAAAGACAAGCTTAAAGCCGTGGAAATGAGTTCCCTCGATTTCACAACTCCAGCCTGGCAACCGGCCACGCTTTCCTGGGATGCCGGGCTGCATTCTCTGTGTTTAACAGTCTTCACGGATCAACAGCCCTGCAATTCTGGGCCAGCCACCGATTAATGCCCTCAAGGCATCGCTCTGGTAGGCCGCAGGCCTTGAAGATAGAAAGAGCGCGAGGGAGAGGGCGACAGAGCGAGAGCGAGAGAGCGAGAGAGCGAGCGAGTGAGCGAGCGAGCGAGCGAGCGAGCGAGCGAGCGAGCGAGCGCCACAGGGAGCCTGTCACACCCGCCTCTCGCCTATCAATTCATGATTGGGCCACTGCCAGTTGCTCGGAAAGCTGAGCGAACGGAGGTCGTCCTGGCAAAGGCGGAAACCCGCTGCTGCCACCAAGACAGATGACACAGCACAGCACCTCCTGTAGTTTGTCATCGCAGGACACAAAGTCCTTCGAGCAGCCAAGACAGTACCAAGCATCAAAGATGCGTGATCATAGCTACAGCACGACTTTCCTCAAAGTCCAGCCAGATGCCATGGCTGCCCACATCAGGCAGCCCATGTTCCGTCTGCATCATCGGGGAAGGGAACTGGAGTTGGTGGTGGTGGAGCTATGAGACTGTGTGTGCCTGCACATGCTAAGCTTGTCATGTCGCTTGCAACACTTGCTGTTTGCATTCAGCGGTCTTGCTGTCCCACCACATTGAGTGACATGGCTTCTTCTTAGTACATATAGTATTATTGCGGACGTAACGTTGGAGTCACCAATGCACCTTCGGCTGGCGATTTGCGTGCTTGCTGGGAAGCGGCTTGACAAGCTGTACTCTAAGCAGCAAAAGCTTGCCGATGAGCCGTCAGATGTGGCTGAAGATGCCCCTTGCGTCTCAGTAAGCACCAATAACAAGCAGCCTCAGCCTGTCTTGACTTTTCTCGCTTCTGCCATCAGGGCTTCCCCAGACCCCAGACACCCCAATATTGCGGATGTTGGCGAGCACATCCTTTCCAATTGATCTCAGGTCTACTCCATGCCGCCGAAGCCGAAAACCTCGGATGATGTGCAGCTACGGCTCCCAGGTAGACACTCTGAGATCGGCTCCGGGCATCTTCCTCCTGGCAAATGGCCACAAGACTCTGGCACAACTCTGAGCTTCCATCCTTTTCGCGCCTCGAAGTCGGGCTCCGCTTGCGACTGCGCGGCCTGCGCGGCCTGCGCGGCCATCGCTTCTTCTTGGGCTTCCTCCACGGCCGCCTCACGCTGCCTCGCGGTCGGTCTTGAGCCCACAAAGCGCACCAGGCATGGCATCTCCAGAGCCTCTTCCGCTCGAGCGCTCGAGCACGATTCTCAGCAACCTGGCGTCCACACCCCCGACGACCGACACTATCCGGGGCCACAGCTAAAGTCTCAGCTGCAGGCACGCTTGGCAACTTCTGGGTCCAGCTCGAGACTGCCGACCTGTCATGCGCGAAACATCGAGACTCTGGTGATGCTGAACCTCACAGCTGGCCTCCTCTTTCGTTGGTTCTGCAGCCTACACAAACCATCGCAAAGGGAACTGCAAAAGATGCGACTTCAAGATGGTTGCCGACCTGACTCGTCGACTTCTTGTACCAAAGTCTGAGCCTGGTCAGGCGCTGGCAGGAGGCACTGCAAAAATGACGTCCAAGGCGGCGGACTTGTGCAGCTCTTCACGAGGGTCGCAGTCCGGCTCCTGCCGTGCAGGCCCAGCTGACATAGCGTCACACGGACTGAACGATCTCCTTGTGCGCCAGAACTGTGCGGGATTTCCAAATCAAATCCTCGAAGTTGTCCTGCCAAAAACAAAATCAGCGTTATCCCAGGCCTGACGCTCCGAAGGCTCCTCGTAGGGATAGATCTCCCTGAACCACCTCTTGTACGTGGCCATCAGTACCTTATGTGTGTGATTCCATGTAACAAATGCCCATCCTTCCATGTTTTTGTTGCTCATTCTCTCTCCCATTCCCTTAAAGGAGCACCTTCAAATCCTCGAACTCGTGGCCTTCCCCCTTGAACTCCAGCTTGGCACAATCGCCGATGACCTCTCGCTTGGGCACGCCCCATTTTCGTTTTGCAATATACGATCTGGCCTTCTTCAGGCCAGCCTCCTGAAAGAAGTGCTCGAGCCTGTTGTCCAGGAGTCAGGCTGAGGTTTCGAGTTGTAGGCTCTAGAATGTGCAGTTCACGAGCGCTCAACCTTTGCGAGGCTCCGACGTCAGCTTTGGCTTTCTGGACTTGCTAGGCGGATTAACTGCCTCCCAGTTTCAGTAGGCAGATCATGCCGTAAGTGCCTCGCATCTTCTCTTCCGGCCTCTTCTTTAACGTCTTCCATGTCTATGTCCTGCCACTACTCGATCTGCAAGAGACCCCTGACTTCGCCGTGTTTCGAACCGCCTCTGTGAGGCCGAGCATACCGCCATGAACCTCAAACCCAAGATGTGTGCAAGAAACACATCCACAACTGCACAGAAAATGAGTTTGCTGAGCTGCACACGGATGGGCCCCGAGCGGCTGAAGTAGTCGCCATGGCTAACACTACCGGACTCAAACGGTCGAGAAAATCAACACGCGAACTTCTCCACCTCTAAGCTGTTGCTAAAGTTGTGCGTACTAGGCGGTGGAATAGTACCATGACCAAGATGACCACAGAATCCCGTTGTCACTCACATGTTTTCAAAGCGAGCCTGGAAGCTTCATCAACACTGTACTGTTCACATGCTTCATCGATTTGGGGAAGTCACCAGCTCTATCCGGCCGTCGTAATGCTGTCTGCTCCGGGAGTCGCAACCCCAATCAATAAGCATGCACTTCGAGGCCGGTGGGTGTGTGTATGACCGGTGCAAGGAGGTTGATCCCATTTTTTTGCAAAGCACCCTGTGTTCGACATCAGTTGCCGTCGTCTTCCTTGTCAGTGGGACGATGGTGTTGGCACCCCGAACCGCTACAACTCAATTTTTTCAAGCTTTGCCTGTCGAGCATAAAATGTTATATCAAGGTACACGAAGTTGGAGTCGCCTTCGTACACCGGAAAGTTGAATCAGGGACGAAATACCATGTTGTAGAGGTTGCTCTACCGTTTCAAGCACTCTTGCTGGCCAAGTTGGATCGGCAGGCATTGGCAAGTTTTCTAATCATGTTCATGTACTCTCGTCACATGCGCAGCATGCAAAAAGCAGACGAAAGGAGCATTCGGGTGCGGTGTGTGAAAATGCATGTGCATGCTGCAGCCGAGAAGCGACATGAATAGGCCATGTTGCCAATGCGTGCAAACAACATGTTGGAGAACACCACACCACATGACATGAAAAAGAAAAAACACGTGGAGCGTTCTCGAACAATGTTCATGTACGCTTGTCACATGTGCAGCACATGCAAAAGGCAGACGAAAGGCGCATTCCATTTCCACGGGTGCTCAGATGGAGTCCGGCTGCAGAAACTTTCATGTCCATGCCTCTCGTTACATGTGTAACAAGGCATTTTCCACGGTGTCTGGCTCATGCACGCAATAGACAAGACCACAATGACACAAAAAGGAAAACAATCACGTGAAGCGTCTCTCAAAAACACGCAAAAGCAGACAAAAAGCGCATTCTGTTTCCACGGGTGCTGCTCCAAAGCAGGCAGGCGATGCTGCTCAGAATCGTAAAGTCCGGCTGCAGAGTGGGGTTTTTGGGCACACGGGTGGGTGGGTGTGTGTGAGAAAGTCGTGTTCAATGTTTGAAACACAACAAAAAAAGTCACGTGGAGTTCTTTAACTTTTTCCTACATCACACGCGCAGCGCAAAGGCAGACGGATCCTGTGGAACTGGCACAACAGTTTTGGCGCAGCGCACCAATAATTGGCACTGCTGTGTGGATGCTGATTGCAAAAGCCTGGAGCTTTCTCCAGCAGAAAAAAGCCAGCTCCAGAACATCTTGGTTTCCGCGTTTTTAGAAGGCGGGAACCGCGTGACCTCGATATCTGGACGCAATCGAAAAATTAGTTCTTAGCAACTGAACCTGAGAAGCAGGCAGCCTCTCAGCTTGTTGAGAAGGGTGGTGATTGGCAATCTTTTTCTTTGTTATCGGTAAGCGGGGCTCCCTTCGCCGAACGATGATGGAGCATGCCCCCTTCAGCTACTTTTTGAAGTTTGACGGAACATGGAGTGCGTGCCCACCAAATCCATCCCACCAACCACCCCTTTAGACCACCCGGAGTAAAAAAAAGCCGGGGAATCCGGGATTCAAAAGTATCCACAAAGTGGGGTACAAATACAGATATATTGAAACAATCCGAAATATATTTCATATGAAATCGCAGACAGCTCCAACGCTCACACATGTGGCAACTGACATGATTGCAAGGAAGCACTTTCAACGCTCACACATGTGGCAACTGACATGACTGCAATAAAGAAGCGCACAAATGTTTTGCCCATAGATGGATCGGAATTCCCATTCGGCGAAAGCCACATCTCGAGATCATCATGCCGTTGCGCCTTTGGCGAAAGACGGCCCACCAGGTTTTCAAGTCAAGAGATGTGCCGATCATCCATGCAACGCCGTGGCCGAATGGGATACTCACCATTTGGTGCGAGCCCTCTTTCTGCCCCGCGCATCCCGATCCGCTTCGTTGCTTCGTTTCGCGGCCTTGGCTTGAATCAAGTCCTCATGGAAAGTCGAAGCAGATCGCCCAAGATGATCCAATCAATCTGGACCCCGTCAATGAGTGGCCTTCTCTCGGAGTGGTTCGTCAAATCATCGGCCCACTCATTTTTCTCACGTGGGACCCAGCTCAAGTCCAGCACCTGATTTCCCTGCCTCAAGTCTCCGAGAGATCATCAACAAGAAAGACAGCTGAAATCGCGCAGACATCAGCTTGGAAACTGCGTAAGAGTCTCCTGGTTGTCCGTACTCCTCGTGAGGTGGCTTTGGCTCTAGTTCACGCAGATGAGTGTCCCAAGAGCCGCCCATCCAAGCGCTCCCCTTCTCAGCTTTTGCGTCTGAAAAGAAGCTCAGCTCGCCTCCTTGTGGGTCCTACCGGAATCTCCACGGAGGATGCCGATCTCCGGTGCTGAATCGCTTCCACATCCATCCCAAGATGGACGCATTACAGGCAGCTAAAGGCGCCGCAGCGCCGGCCCTCCCAGCGTGAAAAGGCTCCAGGAGTAAGTCAATCCGCATGCAAAGTTACCCCACGTGACTTCGCATCTAGGCTGCTCGTCAAGCATGGCAAGATCAGAAACTGGACAGAATCTCTTTCGAGATGGAGGGCAAGACTGGCTGCCATCTTCGTTGCACAGATGTTAAAGCTGTGAGAGCCGATTTGCGGATTTTGGGGTGGATCTTTTTCGAGCGATATAAAAAGTACTTGTAGGGACAAAATCTACAATCTCCAAGTCTTCCATGGTCATTCTGGAAGCGCGCATGGAAAGATCCGGTTGCCAGCGCTCACTTCTCGACTCCGCTCTTACTGCTTAGGCGTGGAAGTTGGAAGACGTTCCGTAGCCATGCAGCGAACAAAAGATCTGCTTCCACCGAGGAGCGTCAGCACTTATTGGAATTTTGAATCAAAGTTAGCACTTTTTTGCGGACTTTCGCTCAAAGTGGAAGCCGTAAATATCATTTGCACCTTTTTACTAATGTGTCTAATCTGAAACCGCAGAAACTCTTTCTTAATAAGATTCGAAGGTTAGCTTGCCTTTGTTCACCTTCAGAGCTTCTGGCGCAACAAGCGTTTGCTTTTTTGGAACTATTAGAAGACTTGGAGGCCGGAGGGACCTGGAAGCTGCCGCACTTGACTGTCATGTTGGCTACGACTTCCAGAACCTGTCCCATTCCGAGACTGCTTTGCCCACTGCAGGCTTTCTTTCACCGATTGCTAGTGCGTTAGTCCGGCTTCGATCAGGATGATTTGTCAGGTTTCTCTCAGCCGAGAGCCTGCCTAGCCTCGAAGCTACAGGTTTCGCTCGCATAGACCAAGATGATCTGCGTTTCTTTCCCTCCAGCGAGGGATCAGCCTCAGACTCTAGCCCTGCACACGCCAGTTCGCCGATAGCCCCGACAGGCCCGCGTGATGTGTCACAGCCTCAGTTTGCCGTTCTCACCTTAAGACCTCAATTCATGTGCAGGGAAGGCCTCCATCGCCAGGTCGCTCACAGACCTTTAGCCTTCCGCCTATCGGCCTCAGGTTACAATCTTCCCGACATCTTGTTCGGCACTCAGCCCTACTCAGTTCTCCTATTTGTGCCTAGACTTCGAAGATTGGAGAGCCTTGCTTCTAGCCAACATAGCCGATCAAGCACGGGCCACAGCTATGCCATTGCCGTTTCAGGTCTGAAGCCTTTGCCTCTGCGTGGCTGAGCCCCAAGCTCAGCCCTCCCTCAGCATGCAGCACACGTTTTCAGATCACGTGCTGTGTCACAGCGAGTGTGCTCAAAAGTCATACCTTTGATCTCCTGCTATAGCCCATCAGCCTATCATGCCTCGTACAGCAGCCGAGCGGAGAGCCTGGGATGCCAATTGGAACAGCCACAGCAGCCCGGCCTATCAATTCAACGGGGGCATGCCCACTGGCAGAGCTGAGTCAGATGCAACGTCTGAATGCTGGCCTATCTGGGCCTCTAGCCTTTCAAGCCGACCATAGCCACATGACAGACCTTTTGCCTTCAGCCTCCTTGGTGGATGTCCAAGATGATTTTGCCTCT
>CAJNDV010018713.1:38801-63801 GCA_905221635.1 Symbiodinium sp. CCMP2456 | reverse complement strand
AAACCGGAAGCAAGGTAGGGGCAGATGCGACATGCACCTGCAACAAGCCGCAGCACAGATCCTCCATGCGCCATGGAAGATAGTGTGACAATGCCACTTGAGTAACATGTGCAGATGACGGTGGTGCGACTGCAGCTCCGCAGGACAGTTTCCACCACATGGAACTCGACCACTGAGACATGGAGTTCATGGCGGAGCATCCAAGGGCCAGGCAAAACAATACAGCATCAGAAAGAAAAGCCTGAGAAGGGATCTTTCGATTGACTTTCTGGCGTTTCCGGCCCGGCAATCGCTGCCAGGTTCCATGCTCCAGCCGAGCAAAGGCACTCTCAGGTTTTCATCCAAGCTTTCGTGCATGTCATGTTTGCCGTCACGGCCTGCCCCAGAGACACCTCAACCTCTAGCTCCGGCGTCTTGGTGCACGGCCCTGTTGACATGGCCCTGGACAGTGTCGTGCCAGGAGGGAGAAAGACTCGCCTCAGCGCGAGTCAGGGATACGAGCAAAGTGCTGGACGAGGAAAACGACGATCTGCAGGTTTACAGGAGGAGGAGGAGGAGGAGGATCAGAACGCGAGGGTCTTGAATCGAAGAGTGCACGAACCAAAGAGACACCCACGCAAGCAACTGTCACCACAGTCGCCGGTGCCGCAGGGGCATTCGCCTTCTCTGTTCAGGTGCTCCATCTGCGAGGTTGATGAACTACGACCAAGAAGTTTGTAATCAAAGGAAACAATTGACAACATCTGCAACCTGCAGATACTCGGCAAAGGTTTTGATAGTTTTGCCGCCACTAGCTTGCAGCTCACCGGCACTTGCAGCGCACTAGCATTGCTGAAGTTGTGGCTTCGGCCTAGACTTTTCATGATTTGCCGCAAGCCTTGAGGCAAGACCCCTCGTATGCACTGGGGCCGGGAGCTCGATGAGAAGGCGGCTGTCCGGCTCAGACTCTTTGGCCTGCCAGAGGCTGGAATTGACAAGGGGCTCCAGGCGAGTACTGCGGGTCAAGGGGTGGTCATTCCTAGCTTTCCAAGTTAGGAGCAAGAGCGCCGTGCACTTTTCTGGGAGCGGCATTGTGTCCATGCCCTTTTACAGCAAGCCCGGCTACTGGAAGCGCTGCCTTCTCATGGGACCGGGCGACCATGTCCTCAGGGTGCAGACAAAACTCGCAGAGATCATTCGCATTAGAAGGGCTCTGGCTCACTTGTGCTTCACATGTACCGGAACAACGAAGACATCATCCATCTCCCTGCGTCTCGCAATGAGCTCTACGTATGCTTCGGTCCTCTGGACGTGTTGCTGTGTAAACCGTTTAAGCAAGGAGCCGAACCGCAACTCCAGCCAAAGATACCTGTGCTTGCGGTGGTGGCATTCAATACCGTGCGATCTGACGAGAGAAGCAAGTGCCGGCCGAGCCGCGCACACGGGCGCAGAAACGGACAAGTCGCAGAGAGTGCAGAATTGCTCGATGCCAAACTGAAATGTGACGTGTATGTATGTATTTATGTAGGTAGGTACAGGTATAGGTATAGGTATTAGGTATTAGGTATAGGTATTAGGTATCGGTATACAGTAGGTGTCTGCATGTGCAAGCATGATCGCGGAGCTTAAGATCTCAAAGCTTCCAGAGCTCCGAAGTGCTGCATGCTCAACCCATTGATCGTCTGGCAGACTCATGCAGAAAACTAGCTCGAGATGGACTTTGGCAGCGGGTCAGCAAACAGCAGATCTCAGGCTTCTCAAAAAGGCCAGGCCCGCACAGCCTAGGCCTAGACTTGCAGTGTGCACTCGGTCACAGAACATGAAGAAACAATGACGTCGACAATCTTCACACGACGACACGGGGCAACGAACAAGCAGCGGCAGAATGCCTTTTCAGCAAATAGTGCATCTCGTAGCACGAAAGCCACGTGCAACTGCTCGCTGCTCGACATGCAGAGCAGGCGTGCATCCACGGAAGCCTTCGTTGACAGACGCAAAGCTTTGCCCCATCGGAGCAACTCCCTGCATCGAGCAGGCAGAACGTGTTCATGATGAAGGGCCTGCTTGGCCGTATGAATCTAGCTGGGATTCGGCCACAGTCAGGGAGCTCCTACACTTGAGGTCTCCACAAAGATGTACTTGACCGGCGCGGCACATGACAGGTCGCTCTGCACTGGGCACAGACGTCGGTCAGTCAGGGAACTTCCTGGCCAACCTGAGCCGCTTATTGCCGCAGACGAGGTGACTAGGTCTGCAAGACAAAGAGCTTCCTGAAAGCTGAGCCGGGCTGCACTTTGTCCACTGCTGCCAGCTGCAGCTGATCAGCTCGTGCCTGCACAGAAGCTTCGGACTTTCTGCGGTTTGCTACGCTGAGGCCGCCCAAGTTCCGAAAAGATGTGGACCTCCTCTGGACAGTTCCGTGGCTACAGGATAGGCCTGGTCCCACTCATCTTTTGAGGGAGGCGCAGGCAGCAGCCGAGGCCGTACCTCATGCCAACTTCAGGGACTCTAGAGCGCAAAACCACCAGCCCATTAGCCCTTAAGCCACGCCCTCTGCATCGGTGGGATTGGCTAGTTGGCCTCTTCTTCAAGACGACAACACTGAAGCTCAGGCGGAGCAATTCTTGACAATGCGAGGACGTGAGATTAACATCGTTTCGATTCCTTATGAGAAGTCCATGCACTTAGCAAGCATGACGACGAGTAGCCGTTATGAGGAATTTCTGTTACAGTGGCATGACAGACAGCTGTACCGCTCGCTTGGATCTTCGTGTGAGCACTTGTCTGCCAGAAATTACTACATGCAACATGCCGCTTAGAAGGGGCACGAAGATGTTGCCACGGTTCTCTCTGACCTGACCAAGCTAGACACACTAAGCTCGGTGGTGCGATTCGTCAGAGAAGAGTCTTGCCTCGTAGGTTTGTAGCGGCGGCGTCTCAGGTAGACCCCGTGAAGCATCCTCCGCTTGTAGTCTTGTATCTGTTTGTTTCATTACCGGTGCATAGTCGCATCAAAGTGGGTCCCAAAGGCAAGTGCCCACAATCGGATCGAAGAGGTAGCTGTGAGCTGGGCACGCCACCCCCACCTGGATTGTAAGGAAGCTCTTGATGGCAAGAGAACCGACTCCGTGTCTCCCATGCCAGCCACACCCCTGCTCCGAGCTCGGATAGATCCTGACCGCAACTCAGGGAGGATGTATCAAGCAGATGGACGCAGCGCTGCCGCAGCACCGGACAAACAGCTCCTCCACATCTCCACCGAGGAGATCGATGCCAGCGTGAGGGCAGCTGCGGTCGAAAGAGAGCCACTTCCCGTCCCGGTGCCTGGCAACCAGGGCTTTCCAGACTTGCTCCTCTTCGACTGCTAGCCTCTAAGCCTCTAAGCCTCCTGGCCGCTTAAGAGTCTCTTCTTGGCTCCCTGAGCTGAACCTGTGGGTTCAGGATACAGTTGGCACCTTCGCAGTTTCTGTCGGGAACAGAACTTGTCGGGGAGTTGGCCTCTCGAGCTAAGTAGACAATGGTAGGACATGGTCGCTGAGCCGAACAGAGTGCGCATGGGCGACTGGAATGCAACTTCAGTCATTCGGAGCATCGGCAAGGCTGCAGAAAGTCACGAAGTGCTTGGCTTCAGGTTTGGGCCATGCGCCTTTTGAGTTTGTACATGTGGTGGGGAGCCATGAGCCATTTGTCACAGCTCTTGTAAACCTCGAAGAGAACCTGAATCATGTTGCATGCCGCCGCAACTTACCTGAAAGCGTGCCAGCCTTGCAAGACACAGGCTGTGCGACCCTCGTTGAGCTCAAAGGTGAGTAGCTCCCAACCTCGTGCGATTTTCGGTGAACCTGTTCTGCAAGCACCCTTGGGCAGATCCACAGAGCTACGCAAATCGCATGTTGGGCTCGGGCCACACGGTCCTTCGACCATCTCGGACCTGCCAAATTCATAGAAAACGTTAAGCTTTCTGTCAGATTTCAGGGCCAGGCTCAACCGCCCATGTGCTGTCTCCTCACACTCCCTCACTGAAGACGGGCTTTTCGACTGCCAGCGGTCCACTTCAGCCGAGCTTGGCAGCAAGTGCCTTCTCTCAAGCCCGTTCGCAACTCCGAAAGCAATAAAAGTCGGGTCAGGTTGGGCCGCACGGTATGCAGGCCCGACCGCCATCGGCATCTGCGACTATACCGTGAGCAGCTGAGACGTCATCGGTGTGGCTCAACGAAAAAGCCTCCCATTCTTGGCCGTCCAGTCGACTTCGGCTGTTTTGAGTGCAGCGCGCACTCCTTACTCACTGGAGCATCGCTTGCTTCTTTGGTCGCAGTGCGATCTCCCGCTCAAGCTCCATACGGCGCAATCTGCTGCTCGTCGTGAACAGCTTTCATCGAAGGGAAACTGATGTCCCAGTCATCCGAGAGCGAGCGAGATGCTCAGAACCCTGGGCCAACTCCTACATCCTCCAATCTAGATCCTGAACTCTCGGTCGCCCCATCCCCATTCGCCATCAATCTAATTTCCAAGTCCAAGGTACCCTGAATCCTCAATCCGAAATCCCTGACGCGATTCGTGAACTTCCGAGTTCTTGCTACTAGTGCTGCGAACGAAGTCCAGCTTCTTGGCTGCTGTGAGGAGTTGACCCGTCAGCTGCTCTGGGGTGGTGCACAAGCAATCGCAGCTTGCAAGTATGTTGGCTGAAAGGCCACGAGTATGCTTACGCATTGAAACACGGAACACCATGTCATAACTTTGCTCTTGACACAAGGGCTTACAGCCCGATCCGCATTACAGAATTTGCCCCACCGTCCTTACACAGTCTCACGCGTGAAACGAGCCGAATTCCACTTTGCGTCGCTCGTTCATGGTCCTTCATGGTTACGATCATGGTGGACATGTGGAGCTAGCCAGCTGAATCTGCATTCCTCACCATGGACCGGAACGAAACATGATGGCAGCCATGCCAGCAGCAAAGAGCGACGCATGTGAAGCAAATAGCCATCTGACGGGCTCAGCGCTGTCGTCGATTCTTTCTGGTGCCTAGCCCGGTATGTCAGTTGCGAGGCAGACATGTCCCTGTTCTACAAAGCAGTCGAGAGAAAGCATGGATATATGTCACAGGCAGCTGTACTGTATGTATTCGACGAATGTGGATTCGCCCAACCTGTCCAGACTGTGCCTACGTCAAAGAAGTGACCCCTGGTCTTCACCTGAACGGTCTGAGGCCTCGTGGGGTCCCGGAAGCCAGAGAGTTTACTAGAATATGGGGGTTGGACAAGGGGCATTACGACTATCGTGTCTTAGGACCTTCCACGCGGTTACATACGACTCTTTGGTGAAGTGATCGCCGAGGTAAATCAGAGCGGCTGGAGGGGGCTTGGGCCTGGACGACGGCGAACCGACTGGCTGGCCCGGAGGACGATTGGCTCGGGCGCGGCGTCTCTGCCACAGCAGCGGGGAAACCTTTTGGTATCCTTCCATCCAAAGATCTTGCGAGAATTTGCCCCATGGCCCCATGGACGCCCCTGTAACGAGGCCATTGCGCGAGTTCTAGACGAGACCGGCAAGCTGCCAAGCAAGTTCAACCCCCTTCTGCGATGACTGAAAGATGGGTCCGAGGAGAAAATCCGCCGGGTAAATGGAAGCATCTTTGTACAAGGGCTTCCCTCACTCGAGGGGCCAAGTCGAAACTCCAGATAACCCTGCCAGGCGAATCAGCCCCTGCAGCTGTCCATCTTCTAACGGAATCCTTTGCTGAAGCAACCTTAGCTCTTGAGACAACCAGACTGTGAGGCATCCTGCTGCCAAAGCCTGCGCAAAACTTCCCACTGCAATCCAGTGGCTTGTGGCAGGGCCCTGAGAGGTCAGAGAGTTGGGGTTCCGGGCTTCGGGAAAACAAGGATGAGGCTCACGTTACGGGTTTGCCCGTTCGCCGCACCTTATTCAAATGAGCTTCGATTCCCTGAACACGAATTCCTAAGCCATAGTCTGTACCTAAGCCCTGCATCGGGCCTTGGGAAACGACGGCGGTGGTGCCGGTGCCTTTGAAGCTTGCCTTTGAAACCATGGTGGCCTGAAAGGCTTGGACACGATCGCGATAGAAGCTATATCCCGATACTTAGAAGAGAAGCATCACTAGTGGGGGCGGGCTTGCAGGACCCACCTCTCCCACGGTGGGAGGCGATTGTGCTCTTTCTCTTCCAGCCACTGCTTTGCGGCTTTGTAAGCCTCGACACAGCTTGGAGCTTTGGGTTTCCGACTTGGGGTGAGCAAGTGATCAATCCGTGGGAAACTCCAGCTGAAGTGCATTCTTCAAGCCTGATGTTTGGGTCCTCCATGGTTTGCGGAACAAACTGACGTTATCACGGCTAGCACGTGAACCTCCTGTGATCCGAAGAGGCGGAGATCATCCAAGCGGCCTCGTCCATGAAGTGATATGCCGACTTCACCCGATCATGGCCGCCGCAGTATTTTGCCACTTCATCATCCACTTTGTCCGGATGCAGGCGCAAGGCAATGGTTCCTGGAAGCCAGGTAACACCGTGGCTCCCACACTAAACGCCAGAAGCGCCACGTAGTATGACTTGGATGTGCAGCCCCCTCACTACGGATACCAAGGCGACGGCTCTTTTTGCTTTCCAGATGCTTCACCTGAAAGTCTTCCTCCAGCTCGAAGGCTTGAATCCATTTGTATTGTGAGCCTTGCTGCTCAACAACACCCGCAAGAAAGCAGAGATTTAGGAAACTCACTCGAGAGCTTGTTGACCATAGAGAGCACAGAAGGATACCTACGAGTTCGCAAGCCCAGATTTCAGAGGCACAGTGCATGGGTGGAATAGTCAATCCGTGAAGACAGCAGCCTCCCCAACCGCAAGGTACCTAAGCGCAATGGATGCTGGCTGAAGGCGTCCGTTCCGGATGCGAATCAAGCGATCCACCAACTGCTTGGCTTCCTCCAGCCTGCACGGGGCAAACGGATTCTTCTGGATGTCACTACCCAGCCGAAAACATGGACAACGGTGCAGAAACAGAAAGACAACTTGACCACATCGCGACAAATGAGACGAAGAAACAAAACGAAGCACACGATTGACTCAATGATCTTGTACATGTACAACAGTTCATGGTGCCTGCTCACTTTGGACGGCGGAGAGCTCACCTCGCAAAGACGAGAGGCGACGGCGAAGCTCATAATTGTTCATGTTTTCCCTTTGAAACTATGCACCGACGTTCACGTGATCGCCGTTGCTGGTTGTCACACTGTCGGTGATCACTACGTCCGACCGCAAAATATCTTAACTTGCAACTTTCCTTCCTGCAGCTGCTCTTTCTGATGTGTGGCCGTGAAATGCTGCGACACAGAGGAGGGATCTTTGGGCTGTGAGCATCCTTGGGGCATACGAACCAAACTTGCCGTGCAGGGGCACGTGAGACAGCTCTGATGGTCACAGAATCTCCGGCGAGTGGCACTTCGCGACGAACAAGCACCAGAGGCACTCGGTCTTTCTGCCTCGGATCACAGATGTTGATACCGTGCTGGTGCGCTCGGCTTTGCTATTCGTGGCCGACACGCAACTAGAGACTACCACATCCCTGCAAGTTGCAGGTGGCCGGGACGGCGATTCGGTTGAGTACGCTCCGCTAGCCTCAGCGGTCTGGCAGACCGAGAAGACCCGTGACGAAAGTGTGTCCGATGCCCTTGCTCTTTGCCGCGGGCTTGATAGCCTCATCTGCACTTGCCTTCGTGGCCGCCAGTTGCTCTTCATCGTCAGAGATCTCAACTTCACTTCCACCTTCGAACGATTTGCCTGAACAGCCCTTTGCCTTGCATTGACTTGCCTTCGTGGCCACCAGTTGCTCTTCATCGTCAGAGATCTCAACTTCACTTCCACTTTCGAACGATTTGCCTGAACAGCCCTTCGCCATGCAATCATTGACTCTGTAATTGCTGCATCCGAGGAAAAAATAGTTCGGCTGCCGGCCGTCTGGTTTCCAGCGCAGGACGCCTTCGCACTGGGGCGAAGGGCAGCACAAGTTGGTCTCCTCGCCAACGCCGCCTTTCAATCGCTTTTTCTTCGGCTCCTCAGCCATGAACACAGGTGACACTTCGAGGGAACACTATGTCCGGCAATCTTGAAACACAACTGCGACCACACACAGGCATCACCTGAAATTCACAGTTTCTCGTTCCCAGCTGCAACCGCTGAAAACTCTCTCCAGAAAATGTGAACACACACATGTGTGTTGCGGAAGAATCAAAAGAAAAGGCGAAGTGAAGGTTCTGAACATTCAACAAATTTGGATAACATGACATGAGCACACCAAAAAGAACCAAACACGACGGAAAAAAGTTGAGGACACAACCAGCACACCAAAGGCAGCATGAGACCAAACAAAGCACCAAACAGAACGAAATTTGAAGACACCACATAAACACACCAAAAGGGGCACCAGACACGACTGACAATTATTGTCATTCTCGCAGACCAAAGGCACGAAATCAAGGAAACTGAAGACACCATACCAGCAGAATGCACAAAATCACCGAGGCCGATGCCTTGATGAGGTTCATCAAGAACGCGGGGTCGCCCTCTGCGATGCCCTTGCTCTTTGCCGCGAGCTTGATAGCCTCATCTGCACTTGCCTTCGTGGCCGCCAGTTGCTCTTCATCCGTCATTCGAGTCGCAACGCCGGGAGCCAGCCCCTTCACCGGGCTCTCCACAGCAATTGCGAGGTCTCGCTTGCGTGACTCGGGAGTTCTCGGAGCTGGTTCTCCTGCGGCCACGCTTTGGGTGCTCTGCGAGCTCACATATGCCGAACCAACAGCATGGCTGTCAGAGATCTCAACTTCACTTCCACCTTCGAACGATTTGCCTGAACAGCCCTTCGCCATGCAATCATTGACTCTGTAATTGCTGCATCCGAGGAAAAAATAGTTCGGCTGCCGGCCGTCTGGTTTCCAGCGCAGGACGCCTTCGCACTGGGGCGAAGGGCAGCACAAGTTGGTCTCCTCGCCAACGCCGCCTTTCAATCGCTTTTTCTTCGGCTCCTCAGCCATGAACACAGGTGACACTTCGAGGGAACACTATGTCGGGCAATCTTGAAACACAACTGCGACCACACAAATGACAAAGGCATCACCTGAAATTCACAGCTTCTCGTTCCCAGCTGCAACCGCTGAAAACTCTCTCTATAAAATGTGAACACACACATGTGTGCTGCGGAAGAATCAAAAGAAGAAGCCAAGTGAAGGTTCTGAACATTCAACGCTATCGGAGAAAGAGCCACAGAGTAAACAGCGGCCAAGCAGCGCCTGCCTTCGGAAAAGCCGCCGGCTGATGTCTGACATCATTGCGTGGGGTGCTGCATCGCTCAGCCTGTTTCATGTCAAATGCTCATGCACTGACCGCCAGGACACTGACCAAGGAAAATGCGAACCGAAGCCAAGGTCGCACTGCACCCTCACCCCGGCAACACAGAGATCCGACCCTGAAGATATTGTCTCAATCTGCAGCAGACCTGGCAGTCAACCCTGCCTCTTTGTCCCACCAGGAGTTGCGCCAATGCGCTGACCCCCTCGACTCGGATCCGGTAGCGTGCCCACTCCGCCCACGCCCTTCATGGGGATCCTGAGATGACCAATATCAATATCCGCAGCTGCTGCTGCGAATTGGGTCAGGCTGCATATCTTGAAGAGCTCTTTGTGTTCGTGTCATGAGAAGCCTCAGTTCAATCAAGCTCAAGAACAGGAGGCCAAATGAAGCACGTCAGAGAAAGACCATTTCCAAGGCACGGAAGGATGGTGGACAGGATCGCTTGCAGAAATGTGAATCACTTCGATCTGACAGAGCTTCAGGACGGCCAACACAGAGGAACACAACGGTGTGCGTGTGCAGCGACACTCAGACATCTTTGCAGTCACAAGAACCATGAGCATCTAAGAAAGGCCCCATCACAGAGCAGAGAGGCTTTCTTGTCTCCGAGTCTACAGTCCTAGAGACGGATGTCCTTCAGCTCATGCAAGCAACCTGCCTGCGGGTCTGGCGGAGCGGGTCCGTCCCACACCTCGCGCTTCGCCACACTTACCAGCACAAATAGGACCACTGCAAGCAACGGCAAGCAAGAATCATCCAAGCGACGTTCGGCCGCTCCTGGGCATTGCCTTGAAATGGAAACGAAAGACTTGAACAAAGGCTGGAAAATCCTGCGATCTTCTGCACAGAGGTCAAGCCTATGAGCCATGGAGTCTTGAAGAACAGACGGGTGGCGCGGGATGCGTTCCCAGGCGAGAATCACGGGGCGCAGCTCGGGCAAGAACTCCACCTCCCGAAAGCCCAAGTACACGCAAGTTCCACTTGTTTTCAAAAAACGAATAGTCCAGGGGCCCGCCCCTCTACACGCACAAGTGCGTGGGACACTGCTGCAAAACTGAGCACAGCAAACTGCGCCTGCCTCCCGAGCTGCCTTCAATTTTGCCTCAGCCCGCTTGCGGGCCATGCTCGGCAGGCTTCGACAGCTGGGAGCCAGATCCAAAGAAGCAGAAACACGGGTTCAACATGGCGTGACTGAACTGAAAGCCAATCTATACCGCATCCATTGCTCACGCGCATGCGCTCCATATGCAGGCATGCTTCCAGCGAATGGTACAGCTCGAAGGTCTCAGAAGGAACCATCCACACGTAAATGCAAATGCCAAGATCAGGAAATACTGTACCAAGGGGCCTAGACCGCAATCAGCTGACTCCCGGAATTGGCCCATAGGCTGCGCGATGAGTTCGTAGCAAGAGGCAGGGAGCAGGGAATTCCCCAAACCTCCAAACCCATCAAACCCCCAAAACCCCGCAGCGCAGGAGCCTGCTGCCCACCACCTGCCAGCGCCCTTCGTCCTCTGCAGCCTCCACATGGATCGCAATGAAACGGAATCAAGGAACACGCGCCACCGAGTCTGAGGCGGCCTTTCGCCTCCTCTTAACCAACACCTAAAAAGCGATCGAAACAAAACATAAAAGCGAAAAACGAAAGAGATGCCCTCTTTGCAATTCAACCCTCAGGAAGCAACCCACAGCACGAGAGAGGTGGATGCTACTGCGAGGAGTCCTGAAGGGATTGCAATCAGACCATGAAAGGGGCTGAGACTCTCAAGACCAAGAACACAGCTCTTCCGTCCGAGTCCATGGTAGACATTCCATCGGCGAGAAGAAGCGATGGCCATGAGAGCAGGTGCCGAGAATTGGAAGGATTAGTCCTAGGTCAAGGCATTGCGCTGCTACCCCGCTTGAGATGCATTGCAATGTTCAGGGATTCTGCTGCTGTATCATTCAAAGGGGTAGCAACCCCTCAGTCAGGGCCGTCTCACCGCTACAGATCGCGCAGATGGGACACTAAGCAGGTCGCATATGGAGCAGTTCAAACACAAGAAATACCCGCTGCTTTCAACCACAGCAAATGAATGCTCCGGCAGAAACCGACTTCACGGCATCAGGACATGACTTCATCGCCGCCTGCAGTGAGCTATACATTCGCAGAAAAGATCGATGTGGCATCTCAGCCCGCCCGTCCAAAAGTTTGTGGCAGGATACTGTGTGATGCGGCTGTTATGTACAAAAGAGTTTGTTGAAACAAATGCAGCCCTCAGCCCTCTTCGCTATCGGCGGCGGTCCAAACGACCCAGCACACAAGCCAAGGCTGTCGGCAGTCCTGCGGGGAAGCCAAAGGAAAAGGGGCCCAAAGGAACCACAGCAGCCCTAGCGTCCTCTTAGCCCTTCTTGCCGCTCACTATGTGGGTATAAAGACCGGAGAAGTCCTGCTCTGAAGCTCTGCGCGACAGCAAGGTGCAGCAAGACGAAGTGCGCTCTCCGCTCTGGCACGAGCATTGGGTCTTTTTCGGTCGCATGCCGACGAGGAACCCCGACAATTTGATCGGAAGGATCCCAGCCGGTTTCGGGTTTTGACCCTGTCGCCCAGTTCAGTCAGAGATATCTGCCTCTAGGGTTTGAAACGGCGCGAACTCAAGACTGAACGGGTTGCGGGCCAAGAGGTGGAAGGGCCAGCATCAGCCGTCACAGGGCATCAAACCGACACCTACTGCGACTAGCTCCTTGTGTTGTCAAGGTGTCGGTGCCGAATGGCATCGAAGAAGCGTCGTCGGGGTGATGTCGCAGAAGTGCGGTAGTTGAAACGGAAGGATTGGTGTACCACGTGTACGTTGAATGCTTCGGGATGGTTTGCCTAACACACATTCAGCGACCACCAGCAAAGGAACGGAGTTGGTGAGGCGTTTGCCAGTTCTGTGCACATGCGTGGTTCAACTCCCGAATCAACTCTAGAGGAATAATCTCTGCTGAGCGCTATCAAGCAATGAGCATATGTCCTCACCAGTGGGCTCGATCAAATCTGCCTTCGTTGCACACTGACCTTCCCGTCCATTCTGACAGTGGCATGTTTGCCACTGGAAAGGGGGAAGCCCTGCTGCAGCTCGAAACCCACAACACTTTGGAATCGCTGCATACAAGTGGATTCAAGCGTTCCGGAGCTGCAGCTGAGCCATGAAAACTCCTCGTGAGAGCGTCCGCAAGCGCCTCCGGCGCGCGGAGGCTCTCGAAAAATCATCTTTGCACAAAGCTAAACCTGAACAAAAGCTGGCCAGAGTGTCGTCTCCGGACACAGCCGGCATAGTGGTCTGGGGCTGCTTCGAGGACAACGCTTTAGGGGTCTTGGGTTTTGGGTTTGGGCCAAGGCGGCCAACGGTATCTCACAGGATCGATGACTCACGGTCTTCCATAGCAGCTTCGCTCTCTGGAGGACCTTTGCACTCACCTCCGAGAAACCGAATAAGAGTAACAGATCGAGCCCCCGACCGCTAGCCGCACGCCTTAGCGATTCACTCGCTGCTCTTGGGGACTCTCATTTTCTCCATCCTGTCTCCTTGCTTCAAGAAGGGGCAGAGGCAGCGCATGTCGCCTTGATCATGTTCCGGGCCGATCAGCATCAGCAGGGGCATGAGGAAATTCGTGGACATGAGGATGGACAGTCCGATCACCATGAAGATAAAGCCACCGAACTGGAAGAAGAAGTAGAAGCCGCATGCGAAGAGCATGGCTGCTGCAAAGAGGGTAGTAATGGCAGAGTTGGCAACTGAAATGCCCATCTCTTCCAAGGCAGCATGGGCCCGATCAGTCCGTGTCCTTGCAGGTGTGTTGTTGTAGGCATGAAGCAAGTGCACCGTGTAGTCCACGGATAAGCCCACCGTGGCGATCATGAAGATGCACTCGTTCTCGCCCAAGCTCCATCCGAGGAGTGGCACGACTCCCAAGAAGGTCGCCGTGATACAAAGGATGCAAACCAGGCCCAAGGTAGAGGTCCACCAGTTCCATGTGGTTAACATCAGCACGATCCAGCAAACAAGAAGTGAAAGTCCGATGCCCATGGTGGCTGCCTTGACCATCTGATTACAACAATAATAACAATGATACTGGTCGTAATAGTCATCATAATCATAATTATAACATAAATATGAGTTCAGGCTGCCTTGACCATCTCGTTCTGGGTCACAAGGAACAGGTACAACTCTGCCGTCTGGAAGCCCCCAAGATCCGGCGCCCACGTTTCCTTGAAGGTCTGCCATCGGTTGTACCACTCGTTCGCCTCATCCACGGTGTTCTCGCGGGGGAATGTGGCGTTGTAGCTGATCCATGCAAACTGAATGGCGGTTTTGGCGTTGTTGAGCCGGATTCCGGTGTACTGAGTCATGAAATCTGCTTCATAGCGACGATTGATGCCCTTGAGGTAGTTCGCCTTCATCTCCATATATTCCTCCCATTCCGTCGTCTGGGGATCGCTCACAGAAGCGGTTGACAGAAGCGACAAGAAGTCGCTCTCCGACAATCCCGAATAGCTGAGAGGGTCGGTCGTGGAGTAGCAGCTCTGCGTGCCGTTTGCGTAGGCGCAGCCTGCGGCATTATCGCACGCGCTTGCATTCTTGCCTTGGCAGTTGCCCTGCTTGGATGCCCAGAAGTAGCGAAGGTCTTCCATGAAGCAATAACGAGAGGTCACACAGCTCTCGTCAGCCCGGATATACAGGCCAGAGGTCTGCCAAGCTTCCACGTCATGCGCACAGCTTCCAGGCAAAGGTGAGCCTTTCGCCAGGCACGCGCGTGTACCGCAGCGTGTGTCCGCATCGTCCTGTCCCCGGTCCACAGCGGTGCAGAGCGCCAGGAGCTCGAGCTGATTTTGAGGCTGTGCCAATTCAATGGCCGAGGCCCCACCGAACTTCGGAGCGTTCAATGTGGAGTCCTCCCTGTCGCGGGCCCAGGTCACGGGGCTCTCGTCCTCCAGACCAAAGACAATCGAAGCGGTGACAGGGCGTGTCGAGAATTCGAACTCCGAGAAAAGGATGTCAGAGCCCTTGATCACATCGATGTTCTCACGGCCGATGGGCGCCCTCTTCTTCGCGGTGCGCAGCTGAAGTCCAGCGCTTGTGGCCATACCGATGACCACGGCGACCCAGAAAAGGATGAGCTTGATCTTGTGATTCTGGTAAAATCTGAAGACAGGTCCGGAGAAGAACTTTTCCATAGCACGCGGCTCAGGGGTATCCTCCGGCTTGGGAGGCTTGGGCAGCACTTTCCAGCTTCTGCCGCAGCAAGTGAGGCAGGCTCGGAGGCCTCCAAAGCAGCAGCCGGGGCCCAAACAGGTGCCTGCCTCACGGAGCTCAATGCCGCAGCAGCGGAAGCAGTAGCCGAAGCCCTTGATCCATTCCTCATAAACCAAGACAGCCGAGGCAAAGAAGCTGATGCAGAAGAGGTAGTCCACCAGCACGACCACGGCAGCGAAGATGCAGAAGCTCTGAACCAAGGGCAACGGCGAGGTGGCGCCGATGAAGAAAGAGCCGCACGTGGTCAGAGTGGTTACAAGCATCGCACCCACCGATCTGCGATAGGCCCAGCAAAAACGAGTGGACTTGCTGTGGCTCACGCCTTCGGCATGAGCGGACTGCAACCAAGCATCGTAGAAGATGAAGACATCATCGGCACCGATACCAAGAATCATGTAGATCACGAGCATCTGATACCAGAAAATCTTCTGTCGCAGGATAAGCACCCAAAAGCACATTCCAACGGGAAGGGAAAAGATGATCCTCGGAAATCGCCGCAGAACTCAACACGCTTCAAACCGACACCGACACCGAAGTGGACCGTGGCTTGAAGAGTCGCATCACAGGCACTGCAATCCCTTATGCAAAACGTCTCTAGACAACAATGCAACACGAGCGGCTCGAACATGCCGCACGAAGCGAGGAAAACACCTTAGCCGGAGACGCATAAGGCAGCAAGGCAGCTTGGGACACGAAACTTTCGGCGACAAGAACTGGGCATCCTGCTTTCCAGCATCAGCCACATGTATGCCCAGACAGACACCAGCGAGCCGAGGGAAAGGAAGCCATCGACCAAGAGGATCCCTAGGTACTGGGCGATCAGCGTTGCGCCAGAGAAGAGCATGATCCGGAGCTTGCTGCCATGCTCCCGCTCGTACCTTGCCTCAATCAGGGCTGCCTTCGCATACCAGCCGGTGCGGCCTTCCACGTATCCCAGCTGGAACCGCTCGCCTTCTTTGTCATCGTCTGGGTCGTTGGCTCCAGCGAAGAAGCGAGAGAGGGCATACTTGCTCTTCCGCGACTCGCAATCGAAGGAAATGGGCATGAAGCTGTTCTTGCTGTTCCACCACAGCGGCAGCGATGGGTCGCACATCTTGTCCAGGATCGCCTCCTTGGCAGCCCCCGTGACCAAGCCTGTGGCATCTGTCGCCGGGAAGTATGCAGAGGAACTGCAAATCTGATGCGTTCCTGGAGGGGACCAGCCACAAGTCATGTTGCTCGCGCACCCTGCTGCCACGGTCTGCATCATCTGTTGCTCGACCCTGTCCAACACCATCATATTCACAGGGCCACCCCCCGTAGCCCCAAAACTCCGGGTCGGAGCAGCTGCACAGAGCTGGCCGAGGGCAGAGGTGGGATCCAGGCTAGTGGTGGTCGTGGTCGGCTCGTTGGCCTGGGCCTGGGCCATGCTCACGACATTACTCTTCCAGTTGGCGATGCATGTCTGGATCGATGTCGGCCAACTGGTCTTCGCCTTCATGGTACCGTCGCTGTTGCAAACCTGGCAAGTCTCCTCCATCTGACAAATGCATGCCATCATTCCCCCAAGTCCCAGGAAGTTCATGCCGTCGAGGCCCTGCTGCGCAACTTTGTTGAGACCATCGGTGTCCATGGAGAACATGTGTGTCAGACCAACGCCAGACGCACACTTTGCGGTGCCAAAGCCATGGCTGGGATATGACATCAAACACCAGTCCTCGTTCCATGGAGAAGGGCGCTTTGCACCGTTGTAAGTGTACTCAGCACCATCAACGTCTGTGAAAAGCTCCGTCTCGTAGTCCTTGATGATTTGAATGATGTCATCATCCAAGATGTTTCCATTCTCCCCGACAGCCTCATAGATCACGCTGATGAACGCCGGCAAAAAGTCCAGGTACAAGGGGCTTTGCCGTGCCTTGGGCGGAGCGGATGGGCACTCAAGCTCCTGGCAAAATCCACGTGGGCCACGTGTCACCCACTCGCAAAGCTCATCAGCCTTGCAGACGTCCTCGTCCTCGTGCGCCTGGTCAGCACAGCCTGGCCTCTCGCTCAAGGCTGCTTGGTAGCCAAACCACTGTTGCACTTTGAGGTCGCTTTCTACCGCAGGGTCTTCGAATGAGAAGATGTCAGTGCCCTGTACCCCGATCTCGCGGACGAAGAGCACGGTGAAGAGCCAGCCGAGGAGGAAGAAACTCCAACACGGGACGCAAGGGCCACAGCAGCCAAAGCAGGTCCCGAGCAGGCAATTCTCCCAACAGCCTGGCTCTGGGCCACAGCAGCACGGTGGAACCTCTGCTTTCGGCTTGCCACTGTCCACCTTGGCCTGCACCGGAACACCGACGACAGGAGCACTTTGATTAGCGTCCACGTTCACGGCTTCCCCGACCAGATTCGCCATGGGAAACTGAGACTTTTGGGGCAACCGAGGTACTGTCTTGGGCCTCGGAATTCGGGCTGCGGGTTCCTGTAGGTCGCGGCAGCCACAAGTCATGAACAGGCCGCGATGAAAGCGTCAAGATGTGCAAACCCGAGCCCAAAAACATCGCCTTGCCACCGTCTCCCCGAGCGCTCATTTGGGAGTAGAGCTGCAAAGCCAAACCTGACGGGTGCCCGAGCTTGCAGAGGCAGAGGCGAAGCGGCACGGCATGGCATGGCGTGTGCCTCCGAGGGGAAGGCCGAGCTTGGGCTTGGACACGAAGGCGGCCGAGGTGGCCAGATTCAGATCCTGCGAGTGAAAACTTCGAAGCCAGAGGACCTGCATGAGACAGCTCGCCTTCAGCATCAGATCACAGGCAAATCCCCCAGTGTAGCCTCTGGATGAAGGAACCTGGCAGCATCAGCTGCTTTACATGGCAGCCTGTGAAACTTGATTTCGAGCTGTCTGCAACACAACCGAAGCTGGGGACCGAATGCCATGGTGCCTTCTACCGCAAACCTTGTGCCCACATCAAGTTCCCCACCAACTTCTTCTGAGATTGGCGTCCCTGTGACGAGCAGCGAAAGCTTTTGGTGGATGGATCAGAAACGGACTGCCACGAATGCTTTCGACGGCTCTAGCATACTGCTGCTGCTGCTGCTGATGTGCCGCCACCACGACGATCCGCTGCAGCCGTTACCGCCTCTTGCGTCAATGCTGTACTACCGCCGCCGCTCCTGCGACTTCGACGGATATTCCAGCACAGAGCCAAACACCCCCCGAAGCCATACAAACCAGCAGGGTCCACCCCGTCCATGACACCGGGGCAGGGATTGTAGGTGTCGCTGCTCCAGCACCTCCAGCCAGGTCAAGAGCTCCCCTCCGAGGGGTCCTTTTTGACACCGTCGTCCTTTCAGCGCGCCTGCCGGAGCTGGTGTTGAGGATGTCCGCCAGCTTCCTGCAAGTATAGGTTTGAAGACAGTCATCGCAGCAGGAGCAGCAGGGGGGTCTCTAGAGAAGTCGTGATAAGGAGATGTGTCACATAGGCTGCAAGAATCTAAGAAGATGCCTTCGAAAGTGACGAAGCATCCTTCTCGTACATCTGAAAAGAGGCTCGAGCAGTTCGGGGAGCAAATGGGAGCTACTTCCGATGTTTGTCGACCCCAGTCCTCTGATCCAGGCCAAGGCTTTCCGCAAGAGCATGGCCCTGACAGCTTCGGTTATACGAAGAGGAAGCTAGCAGTGGGAGAACGCCTCACAAACAGCAGCCATGGTAATTCCCAGAACCAAGTTGTTACAAAGCTTGGCTGCCTGCAGGGAGAGGCGGAGCTCAAACCTGGCTCTGATGTGACAAATTCCGCCTGGCCCATTCCTGCATCACCACAGTGCACGACCTTGGCCATTGCATTCGAGGAGAAGTCACAGCGGCACATCTTCCGATCTTCCGGCTTCGCGACCTTCTTGCCCATGTGCTTCAGGATGAGGCTGGCATCTTCGAAGGCATCCAAAGACCTCTTCAGGCAGTTGACATGGCCACCCGAATGGAAGACTTCTCGATTCTGTGGGAGCGCTTGAAGCTTGGGCGGTGGTGACCACCCACCACCCCCCCCTTTTCCTGAGGCCCAAAACCACCACCTAACAATGCCAATAAAAAGTGTGAAAAATTTCGCAACTAGGAAAAGAAGTCATGACAAGTCCTTGGTACTTCTCCCTCAAGGAGGTGGTACGTCCCCACCCCCCTTCGTCGGAGGGAGGGGCCCACAAGCTGGGGTCTGCACCCTCCAACCATGAAGGTCAGCGTGGCCTGCCGACAACGAAGAAGCGCGGTCGGTGAACGGCCCGGCCAGGCCCGGCGCCTGCTCTGCCCCGGGCGTGCCGCCAGACACAGGCGCATCCACAGCGACGGCACCTCGCAGAGCCAGAGGTAGAAGCGCAGGCGATAGCAGGCGGCTCGTGGACTCGCTCTTTGGCCTCTGCTCGCAGAGGCCGTCGCCACCTGCACAGAGTGGCTCTGCGCCGAGGCTCAGATGTCGGGTCGTTTGCCTCCTTGGTGACGTGCACGTCACAGGTGGAGCAGTCGATGAGAAGCGACCCCGAGCTTGCCTGAGACTCCGAGGCTAGCAGCTAGCGCTTCGCCCTGCACTGATCACTGAAGGCTGCGGCTCCACCATCAAGCAGAAGCCCGTCCTTCCCTAGATAAACCTCAGCTTGTCACGAGGAAAGACGGCCCTGGGCCCTAGACTCTAGAATCTAGATGCCTTGGCCCTCAGTCATCTTGGCACGCTTTGCTGGCTAGTGCTCGCCTCGCGAACGTGTGCACCAGCCGGAAGCATGGTGACCACCGTCTGCGCAGCTGCAGCCACGGCAAGCGGGGACCTTAAGCAAGCAATCTGTAATGGTCATAAGCCCCAATGCTACGAAAGGAACAATCACAGATCGAAAGCCCCTTTACACCTTAGCCCTTCTTATCCCGGCTGCCGAAACAAAGCCTGAGGCAAGCTCTGCGCAAGGCGGCCACCAGCTTCGGCAAACTTGGTGAGGTTGTCTTCAGAAACGTCGAACCCAACAACCTGCCATTTCAGAACGGGTGGATGGATGTATGGCTTCGGCATCAACAGCGACAAACATGAAGCAGGAAAGGTCAGATTGCTGCAGATTCACCTCAGGCCTCATGTCCGGCTTTCAAGAGGTTCCGCGCCATTGGCCCACCTGAGGTCACGCTTCCAGTGAACCGGGCACCCGGAATGTCGCTAAGCCAGTGGCCCATGTTTCCAAGGCCGATAAAACCTTCAGCAAGGGCCAACCGCCAATCGTTGACACCAGAACAGAGAGCCCAGGCTACGCGGGCCCGCACCCACAGGTCCAGCCGCTCCCGCTGCTAGCCCTCGGCAGCCAAGCCCCCATGACCTCGAGCCCACAGAACGAAGGATGCGATCCGAGGAAGGCCGTAGGGCCGTAGGGTCCAAAGGTCAGTCGTTGAGTATCATGTGCAGCAGCTTCCCCCAAACGGAGGCCTGGCAATCTGCCTGGCGACCAAACTGGCCATTTGCACCTCGCTCAAACTGAGCGACGTCGAAACTCGAAGCTCCGGGCCGGTCAGCCGTCACCCGAGGCCCCTGCAAGCCGCCAGGAGGCTTCGAAGGGCTTTCAAAATATCGGGTCGTTGGACAAACAGTATGCACTGAAGCTCAACAAGCAAAGTGAGAGCTGTGCATTCATGGTTGCATGGTGCTTTTCTGCTGTGATTACGAACTCTCCTGGCTGTCTTTGCCTTCGCATGACACCGGAGCTGCACTGGAACTCAAGGCGGCGCGGCAGAGCAAAGTGTCCATGTGACTTGTCGCCCACTGCAGACCATGCCCAGGATGCTGTGAAGATATCAGCTCCCAGCTCGGTGGTAGAGCTCGGCAGCACCCCTCCTTTTTCGGAAGCCAAGTTACACCGAGGCAGGGCATGGTTTCATGCCATGACCTTATGTCATGCTGCCGCTAGGTTCGACGGAATCTCCAGAAGTTAGGAGACTCGTAGCTAAAGGTCTGAAGAACATGTACTACGTAGCCATCTTTCGGCATCCGATCTCGTCCATGAGGAAAGACTGGATGCAATGGTTTGTGCCGTTCAGCGAACATGCCCCTGTGCAAGAAAATCATGCTGTGCATGTGCGCAACCACTCGCACTCACATCAAAAACACTTGCAGCGCCTGGTGCGTGCGTCTGATCAAGCGGATTCGACTGAAGAACATAGGACCAAAAGACCTCGTCCGTTCTGCACAGTTTGGACAGTGTGACCAACAGGAGAACGTAGAGCTGAAACTTAAGGACCAGAGAAAGTTTCAAGAGGTACAGGCAGTGCGATTTGCCGCGTCTTACAAACATGTCTCGGTCAACTGGCAGTGCTCTTGTCTTCTCAAAGCAGGAGCCCGGGCGTCTTGTCCGGCATGATCCTGGTGCCTGAGTCAAACAAGGGAAACCTGGCCAGGACCGGTCAACATTCCTCTCAGAGCGTTGGGTCGCGTCTAAGGTCAGGACCCCAATCCGTGGACTCCGCAGCAAGCCCGGGTATCATGCCTTGGCATACGAGGCATCTCACATCCAGGAACGCGAGAACGCAAGGGCTCGTAGTGCAACCGACTGAAGTGACAGCGCCAGAAGTTTAGCTGCCGACTGCTGAGCACCTCATCGAGTGGATCCACCTGTTCTTGGTGCTGACACCTTTTTCCCTTCCGCCTGCTTACGGGGTCGGAATGCCATGATGGCGAGGCAACGGGAGACCGAGGACGAAGGGATTCAGCCGCCCACCACTTTCAAACCCCCATACTAGCGGATCACTCGATCCCCCGCATGCGGGGTTCCCGCATTCCTCGCAATTCTCTAGTGAAGTCATCCAAACACGGCTGCATTCAGTATATTTCCCGCATGCTGACTTGGAAGTAGCGGAGGAGGGTGTTTTCGAGAGGAGATGGTCGGTGAAGCAAGACAGAGGCATGTCAAAATTAAGCAGCTAGACGAAAGTCTTTTCAACTGGCTAGATTGCCTCATGCCCAGATGTCAGTCTCTGTTGTCCGTGGGTTTTGTCAGCTCCTGTTCTGTTACACATAGCTTAAACTGCACCCCTCAACGGTCTGAGGCGGCCTGGAGGTCGAAAGTCCCCTCCACGCGCTTGAAGAGCCGCTCGATGACGCCGTCGCCCTCCTCCGGAGCGAGCCTGCAGAGAGGGTTCGCCGAAGACTCGGGGCTTCCTCTCCGCAGGCGAGGCCCCGGCGCACGATTGAAGTACAGCAGCACACCTCCTTCACAAAGCAACCAAAGCCTCAGGGACGCCCGGAGCCACTTCACAGCTTTGCATTCGGAAGATGTTGGAGTGGGCAGAAAGTGGCACATGGAGGCCGTCCGCACAAATGCGAAGCTGCTGCTCGGGGCTGCACGCATTGTGCAACCACTTGAGCTGTCGCCTCAGTTGCTGCAGCTGCCAGCTGCGAAAGAAACAACCCAACCCCGACAGAGGAATGCTGAGAGCGGGTCTCAGCGCTCACCTTCTTTTTCAATTCTAGGGTGGTTCTCTGCAGGATACGGTTGCTGCCTTGGCGGTGGAAGCGGACCACCGCGCGAGACCACCAGGGCAGGAGCCGCGCAGCATTGCCTTGTCGTCCGTGCCTGATCTGTAAATGGCAAGAAAGCTTCACTCCACAGCCTATGCTTTGGCTCCGAGCACGGAGGACCCAGAAGGATCTTGCTGTAGGGTGCTAACCTGAGGTAGGCGCAGGTCACATCAAAGGCTCCCGGCAGCCGTATTTCTGAGACATGCACTTCTCGGCAGCATTCGACGTCGTGCCCAAGTCGACGGATGTCAACACCTGAGCTCGTACACAGACTCCGGCAGAATAGAAGCTCCAAAAGAAGGTCACTCTGGCCCTGCATGGAGCCGACATGACTTGATGGAAAACGGGAATAGTGCTTCGGACCCCCACAACACGAGGGCCATGTCCGGCCAGGCTCTCCTGCGACGGCAAATGAGCTCAAACATGCTTTTACAAAGGTGTGAACTCTGTGTATGCTGAGTGCGCAGATGTATCACACCAGACAAGTAGAATCGGTTCTATCTATCCCTTTCTCGCAGTCCCTGTTTTTGGTCTGAATGTCTGTCTAGCCGTCTGTATCTCTGCCGAATGCTGCGAACATCCTCCTGCATTCTGGGAAACGAAGCTGCTGGACGCACGAACAAGAGAAACCCTCTGGGAAAACCCTCATGGCTTGGCTCTGGGCTCTCTCGGTTCTCGGAACTTAGGCTGTGAAGACGCGACTCCGCGACGCCTTCGAATCGAAGAGCCGCCAAGGCAGCAGCAGCTGCCTGGCATCGAATCGTTGCACACTCTTTCCGCACAAGTTGCGTCGTCAGTGAAAGGCACGGCAAGGTAGTAAGATCCAAGATCTTTCCTAGGTCTAAGGTGACACGATATGAGTCTTATTTGCGAGTTTCTTTGCATGAGCAGCTGCTAAAGCGAGACAGCCAGGCAACATCTGCTGCACGAGAATGGCCCGGGATTTGACCATCTGGGTAGGGCTTTTGAAGGTGCGTTCAAGACTTGATCAACACTGCCAGCAAGCAGCCTGTGAAAGTCTCTGGACTGCTTGCTCGATGCTCTACCCAGACTCTTGGACTCATGCGAACAGGGGGCCTCGTTGCAAACGAGGCGGCCTTGTAGGTTCTGCGGCCTCGGAAAAAAACAGTTTAAAAACAGCGCCTTACTTCCGGGACTGCACTTCTGAGCCCCCCGCAAAGCGTGTCCACGTGGGCAGCGCGGGGCAAAGAGCGCGGCTGCCAGAGCGAACCTCTGCTCTTCTGATTTGTGCAATGGCAAGATGCTGGACAGTACCCTCGAGGCCCGAACGAAGTGGCGCCAGTGGCACAGGCATCCAAAACGTAATCGCCCTCCTTGAAAGAAAAGAACTCCATTCTTGATCCTGAACTTGCCTCTTGTTCCAGCATCGTAGCCGACAAGACTTCCTAAAGCGTTCACTGCTGCCCTCGCACAGCTCCTCGACTTGCAAGGCTTTGGCAACAATCAGCGAGGCGCCCTGCGTACATCCGCAGCAAAGACACGGTGCCACCGTCATTGTTTATGCCATACACCTTGAGTTTGACAAAGCAGACAAACCCACAACCAACGGAACCAAGGTGACGGACGACGACCATGGCAGTAACCAGTACTACTGCTGTGACTACAATGACTACAACGGTTCCTTCTTCTCCTCCTTCTCCTACTCTGTCTACAACTCCTCTTGCTCTGGTTCCTCACTCCTCCACTACTTCTGCTCCTCCTCCTCCACAACTCCTCCTCCTACTCCTCCTCCTTCTCCCGCTCATACGCATATCATACTGCCACAGCCACTGCCACTACCGCTGCGACTCCTACTGTCACGGCTATTGCTACCGCGACTGCTACACGATGACGACTACCCACGTGGGCAACGAGGCCTACCCAATCACCACCATCACAACCGCCGACACTATGTCACAATCTCGCCCGATGCATCTCCCTTCGTTCGAAAACCTCATAGCTTACGAGCAGGTCTCAGAAATAGGAACCTCAATCCGGCGACCCGCAACTGACCAAGACAGCCGCCTACTTTGCAGTCTGCCTCTGCCAGGAGGAAGGGTGCCAGCTCTTCACCTGGCGAGGCTCCCAGCACCTCCACCTCAGCCCAACGCAAGAAGCTCTAAGCAAGCAAACCAGCGGTGGCTGAGGTGGGGTGATGATGGTGACGACGATGACGATGGGGCCGAGGACGGGTCTGCTGATGATAATGATGATGGCAGTGGTACTGCAGTAGTAGATAGCAGACAAAGGTCAGGCCATTCATACAGCTCATGCATCCCTGAGGTCGCTGGCATGCCACAGCCCTGCGCTCTTGACACTGCTTCAAATTGGCTGAACAAGCCCAAACCAACAGAGCTCCGTGAATAAGACCTCAGGACTCGTGGCCGATTCTGCCAAGGACCGCACTTCATGCCGATCAGGGCCTTGCCGGCAAACACTACAGCTGCGACAGCAGCTCGAACATACTATGCAGAACCAAGCACGTTCTGCTTAGAGTCTGTGTTCCCTGTGGGTTGGTATGAAGTTGATTCATGTTATGCATGTATTTTGCACGATCCAGAATAGTGTTTTGATCCTTTCTTTTGTAGAAGCCGCCACGGCAGCCGCAGTAGCAGCAGTAGCAGCAGCAGCAGCAGGAGCACAGTACGAGCAGTGGTACCAGTAGTGTAGCAGTAATCAGAGCAGTAGCAGCAATAGCAGTAGTAGCAGGAATAACAGAAGTAGCAGTAGAAGAAGTAGATGCAGTAGCAGTAGCAGCAGCAGTAGTAGCAGTAGCAGAAGTAGAAGCAGTGGCAGTTGCAGTAGCAATAGCAGCAGTGGCAGTAGCAGTTGCCGTAGCAGAAGCAGAAGCCGCAGGAGCAGTAGCAGGAGCAGGAGCAGGACCAGGAG
>CAJNDV010018713.1:0-20698 GCA_905221635.1 Symbiodinium sp. CCMP2456 | reverse complement strand
CAGTGGCAGTGGCAGTGGCAGTAGAAGTGGCTGTAGTTGTTGTTGTTTGTTGAGCAAAGAGCCTCCTCAAGGCGGCGCTCTCCCTCTGCTTCACCAAGCTGCCAGGCTCGCCCTGGCTAGAGTGGCTTAGGGATTTAACGGTTTGAGGGTTTTCATCGTTCACGTCTGCTGTGCATTGTCGTCGGGTGACAGGATCAACAATGCAATTACCTTTGAAAGATCCTCAAATTCTGCCGCGAGCTGCCTAAAGCCGCCATCTCCTGTGCGGCGGCAGCGCTGAAAGCCTCCGGCGAGCAGGCTGCAGCTCAAGTGGCTGCACGGGCTCTCGAGATTGAGCTGGCCTGGGCCATGAGCGCCCGCATCCCCGTGTCCTTCACCGGCGCCACGGCCACTTGCCCCACCGTCAGGCAACGAGTCTCTGGGTAGTCCAGGTCTCGCAGGGCCTGTGAAACAGGAAAGGACTGGTCTCCCTCCGTCTCTGCCCAAGGCCCAAGGCCTGGCTAATGCCCATGCTTCGACCCTTCTCTGCCTGGGCCAGGGGCCAGAGATCCAAAAAGCCACAAAGGCAGCTAAAGGCAACATCTTTGTCCTGCCTTGGGAATTTCTGAACGCTTGGCCGTCTTAGACTGGCGAATGATGCTCAGGCACCTTGGGAGATGCGCCATCCCAATCTCCGGGCATGTGCCCGAACACCTCGGAAAGGCCACGGCTGTGCCGAAGTGCCCTGGTAGCGCTGGGCAGCGCATGCGCACTGGCAGGAGCCCCCACACGCCTCTTTTAGACAAAAAAGAGGGAGGCTCACCGGGCTCAGTCTGGTGAATCTGCAGGCGACAGGCCTGTAGGAGCCGAGCTTTGGCCTCGGCTGCGCAGGGAAACAGGGAAAGTGGGCACAAAACCGGGTGTTTGAAGCTGACGGCTTTGGGGTCAGAGCCTTGCGAGGCGAGGTCCCGCCATCTGGCCCAAAAGCCTGGGGAAACGGCAGGCACGACTCATTGCAGTATTAACGAGCTTTCAATCATGCGTCGCATGCTGAGGACTTGGCGGCCCTTTTCGAAGCCTGCACCAAAGAGCAAGCTAGCACATGTTAAGGCATGTTGGGGCGGATTCCCTAAAGTAGGCCTGGCTTCCCAGCATGGCTTCCACTTCTATCTTGCCATACTGAGCCCAAACCACGGGAAGCACAAAACAAGCTCGCTATGTTGAGGGCAATGAACATAGTCGTGGCTCGGTCGTGGCACTAAATCTCTTCATGATACCGATGTGCCACGACGCAGGGGCATGGCCGCGCCACCCTTCCCGAGCCCGCCATAACCATCCTTGCCGTGTATCCATATGTTCTTTTTATGATCATGTTGGCAAGGTAGAGCCGTCCAGCTGCAGACGACCAACCTGACGTTGGAGCGCTGCAGGTGGCCAGGGTTGGCGACGTCGCAGCCCCAGCTCCGATCATCAGCAGTTCTCTTCGAGGATCGCGATTCGCTTCTCATTCAGATGCGCGCTGCTGCTTGCCACTCCACCGTGCGAGCTGAGTTAGACGCCATCGTCATGGGGCTCTTGCTGCGCGGCTGCGCGTGTGGAGGATGGTGTGGAAGAAAATCGTAAGTGGATGAAGGCTCTCCTCTGGATGCAGCTTGTCAAGAGAATATCTCTCAACCGGGTGCTTGACAAGTCTGACAATGGCGTCGTCACTCCGTGGGTGGGCGCAGTGTTGGGTGGGTGCTTGCTGTCTGATGATGATTCTCGGGCCACTTTGTCGAGTACTCCTGCGCCAAGGGCTCTGATCATCCCAGTACTTCAGTGCAGTTCGTGATGGACGGAGACGGTGGTCACATGCCATGACCGTCCGCAAGATGTTTACATGTGCGATACAACACAGTGGCAGTCTGCAATAACATGAACAGCTGCGCATCCGGTGGCTCTCTCTTTGATGCCTGAACGGCAGGGTTGTGGTCCGGTCTTGACAAGGCATCCCGAATCTATGGATGCATGCCAGTGATGCCAGCGGCCGTTTGCACAAACGGCCGCTCAATCAAAAATTCAGCCAAGCTGACAATTAGTTAGCCGGTCAAAGGAATGCAGGGCAGCTATATACCCGCAAGAAAAAGCCTAAAGCCGTGTTGACTTCCAGGCGCATCTTCTCAGGTTGCCGTCCATTCACCTCATCCGTACTGCTTTCGTATCAGGGCTCGCTCCAAACCGCGACATGAGTGACAAGCTGACAACATGTAGCCTTAACGGTCTCTGGAGACCGTCACCAGTAAAGCTAGCATCTGGCAGCTAGCAGCAGCTGACCTCTGCCTGCTGGGCTTCGCACTTGTGCCTTGGGCAGTAGCTTCATGAAACTGCAGACTTGATGTCCTCATTCACCTGGCGATGGGCCCCTGTACTCCATGTACTCAGAGTTGATGTACACAGTAGAGTGCGCCTTCGAATGAGCCCGATGTCTTCGGCCAGTCCTGAAACAAAACAGCTGACAGCTAATCCAGTGGGTGTAAGGTATCTGAGATCTTGAGCCATGCAACGAGACTACATAACAAGGTCATATGGTCTGGTGCATATGTATGTATACAGATATACATAAACACACACATCTACACAGATGTACACATATTACACAGGTACGTATGTATGTATGCATGTATGTATGTATGGATGTATGTATGTATGTATGTATGCAAGTATGTATGTATGTATGTATGTATGTATGTATGTATGTATGTATGTATGTGTATATACATATAAAAATATATGTCTGTATATATATATATATATATGTAAATATTTATTGCGAAGGTGTACATGTGCGTGGATGTAGACAAACACGTCAGCAGATGATGACACGATATGCCACGCAAAATGAATGTGCAACGCAAGCTTTATCTCGTGATGCAACAAATTCGAATGGTACTTTGCATCCTGCCCCTCCTCCAAGACCCCGAAATCAAGATGATATAGCTAGAGCCCCTGCTAGGTACGCCTCCAAACGAAGCGCCGTAACTTCGGGATGCTTCGACTCCGGACCCCAAGTGCTGCCAAGACGCCAAGCAGCGGGTGCTTCACCACCGCGACGATGTGTCCAGCAGCTCGAGGTCTCACCTGCTTGGGGAAGAATCGCCACAGCGCTGAACTGCGTGACCAAATCGTAGCTTTCAGGTTAGCTTTCAGGTTAGACTGTTGCTATCTGCTGCTGCTGCGCACGCACCGACTTCGCAAGATTCCTCTCTCAGGTGCCAGCTCTGTGGACGCACGTTCGACGCGGAGGTTTTGGAGGGCCTCAGCTCCATTTCTGGTAGCCTCGCGGCAGGTCGAACAAAGATTTGCCAGGTTCCCGGGCGGTCTCGGAGAGCACTGCGACCGGCTCGGCGGCACTGATCGGCTCAAAGAGGTGGTGCGGACAGGGATGAGCTGCACATCCTCTCTTGACATATCGACACAACACGTTCCCAGATGCTGCGACTGTGAACTGCAGCACGTTGCTGCCTCAAGGCCGTTGGCTAAAGAGTCCCCGTTGCGGCTGGCGTACTGGCATTCGGAAAAGCCGCTAACGAGAGAAGTCGTGGAGATATGGGCACAAGATGAGACAACCGCAGACAACCTCGGCTTCAGACACTTGAACGCGTGACATTTCTTGCAAGTTTAGTAGTCACCAACCAGGCGAGCGAGGCAGAACTTTGCTTCGCAGTAACCGCAGTCGGTCTTCCCACCTGGCATGCGAAGCGATAAGAGGTTCAAGAGTTGGGGTACCTCAAAGATCCTCGAAGTGGAACCACCACGCGATATTGAGGGTGATCTCATCGAAGCTGCTGCTAGTGTCGGAGAAAGTACTCACAGCTCGTGCCACAAACTGCGACCTTCATCGGTACGGTGGAGCTACATGGTCAACGAGCGACTTGGTCACACTAGCCCTGCTGTTATGATTGCACAACCCCAAACCGCATACTGCATACTGCATACCTTTTTCTTGAACCATGAGCTTCAGGTGCTCATGCCTTGACAGCCAACAGTTTGATGGTCTCCGGATCAGTCCTGGGCAGGTCAATCTCGGCGAAAGAATTCCTATGCCATAACTCCAAACGTAGCCAAAAATGCAAAACAGTACAGCCGTGCTTCGGTCTGTGGTCCGAAATGGACGGTTCGGCAAGTTCACGCGCGGCTCACGCAGCTAAACCCCACAACTTTCCGAGACTCTGGCCTGGGAGTGTGCAGAGCCCTCTGAATCTCCGCGAAAACCTCTCCATTCACTCATGCCCAAGTGCCGCATACAAGAGCACGGCCTGCTCTCTCTTGCAGACTGCCGTTTCAACATGTCTGCAAGGATCTCTGTGCAGTTTCTCACCACGTCCGTAGACACACTAAGACGCTAGGACGGTCCGAAATGCCAGCTCTTGTGACTTGGACATCTCCGATCCTACCCACACGATACCCCACGGCCTGTGCCCGACGCTTCTCTGCGGGAAGATTCACACTTCCTGGAGGTCCGGCAAAAGAAGAACCACGCTTCACATTGCAAGATACAGCAGTCCTGGTGTTTTGACCACGTCGTCGAAGGTGCGATTACAAGATAAGCACCTGGTGCTACTGGACCGGAAACTTGCGACGGTTGGTGAAGACGCGAACGAAAGATTCGTGCAGTGCTGGGAGTGGCGCCGTGCGCCAAAATGAACTGCTTGCTCTTTGTCTTTGATCGTCTTGTCATGCAAAGTCACAGCATCAGAATCCGTGACTGCCGTGGAAAGAACGTGGAAAGAACCTCCTCGAAGGCGCAGATCTTGTCACTGAAATCGTGGATGGACTCCTCCACCTGCGGGGATGTAATGACCCTCTGACGCATGTGGACTGGATACACGGACACAGCCTTCTCCTTAGCTCGCCGGGTCTCCCTCTCCAAATCCATCTCAAGGGTTTCCAGTCGCTCCTTCCCCGACAGCAAACAAAACTCACAGCAGGCCGTCGCAAGCTGTGCCGAGACGGGGTCCTCCAATGTCGTGATGAGCTCTGTCGCCGCAACATCCTGAACGTAACGTGGAAGTGCGAGACGTCGACGTCTTGACGTTCAGCTCCCGCCTTCTGCTCTGCCGAAGTGGCTTGTGCCCGCAAGCATCGCTCCAGGGCCTGCGCCGCGCAAAAAAAGGCCTTCACAACGTTGCTGGCTCTGCTGCCTGCCACTTCTCCTCGCTGGAACCGACGACTTCCTGGACCTCCAGGTTGAGGTGTATCGAGGAACCTCCTGTTTGTTTTAGTTGGCCCATCCCAGCCTCGTCGGCCAGCCTGTCGAGCCGAAGCGCGAGCTCCGAGTCCACGCTCCGCAGGACCTGCCAACAGCAAAGATGCTCAGTCGCAGTTCGTGGCTGAGCTCTTCATGCTCTTCACCGGGCAGAGCCATTATTTTAAATGTCGGCTACGAAATTCAATCTTCTAGCTGTGGTCAGGTGTCTTGCCGTTAGCTGTCGCAAGCGCCTTTGCTGTCGTAACTGTTGGTACTTCTCTGACGTGGTTGCATGTTGATCGCTTTGGTTACTGCTAGCCTGAGTATCGCAACAATCCAGTAGTAGTGATAGTAGTAGTAGTAGTAGTAGCAGCAGCAGCAGCAGCAGTAGTAGTAGTAGTAGTAGCGGGAGAAGCACCACCAACATTAACCACAGCAGCAGAAGCGGCAGGAAGAATGCCATCACATCTTGAGCTTCATCCTAATCTCTGACATTTCCTACTGGTACCAGCAAAGCACGAGCCATTAAGGACGGAAATCGAAATCGTCCGAAGCCTCGCTTCAACGCAAGTTCCGCCTTGAGCTCCTTCACGGCCTCTCGACTCCAGCCCTGCAGCTGACAAGAGACGCTGGTACTACTCAGCCAAAAGCCCCCCCGGGTTTTCACACAACCACAATCAATGACAATCAAGGTTGAACTGCTCGGTGGCTCTGGCAAAGAGGACAAGGACTGGGAATCCCTTGCTCTAGCGACTTCATTTGCAGCTGTGCGCGGTACTCGTCTTCACTCCATGCGTGCTAAGAAGAGCCCCAGGAGCTTGCTTCGGAAGTGGCTGCTTCAAGCCCAGGCTGTATTCTCCGTCGTCCCCGCCCCACTTTTCTGCCAGCTGCTAAGCTATATGCAGAGCTTGGAATGCCAATCCGACGAGGAAGGAAGCCCAAAGTAGCCAAGTCGAAGAAAGACCAGAAACTGCGCATGCGTAGGGCCTCCAGCTTGAGAGCCTCAGAAGTCCGACAGTCAAAGCAAAGGGGGACCCCTCGGTCTCTTCCAGGGCACGGGCCCTGTCATCCAGTCTTTCGAGATGCGGCCAGACGCGCTGGAGCGCAGACGAGAGCCGCAGGCCCATCTGCCAGGCGCGTGATACTGCACTTGCAGTAGCGGTCCCCGTTTATTGCAAACGCAAACGCCCTCTTTGCTCTCTTTGCTCGCTTTTGCCTCTGCGACTTTGGCGCTCGTCTCTTCCAGCTGCGCGGCGGCCCGCGCGACCTCGGAGCCTCGGCTTCGGCTCCGGAGACGAGACAGAAGAAGAGCCGCAGCCACGCTCTCTCGCGCTCTCTTTCCTCAGGGCCGTGGTGGGGAGTTGGAGTTGCCTCTCTTTTTTTTGTCTGCGATCTCTCTCTTCTTTGCGAATCGGCTCCCCCACCTTCGGCTTTCTGACCCGTCGTCTGCGCCAGCGCGGCGATGTCGGCCGCAAGCTGCGCCAGGTACTCTTGCATCTGCGAGGTGCGAGGCAGGGTGCTGCTACGAGGATGAGACATGTCCCCTGACTTGATGACTGATGCACTGTGAGCGCACTCACGGCCTGCTGGACGTTGGCCAACCGCAGGCCCTCTTCCACGGACGACAAACGATCGTCTGGCGCAGATTTCAGAGGCGAGCAATGTCCTACGTGAGAAGGGAAGGCTCATTACCAGCGTGGCTGCATCACGTACAGACCACTTGAAGGCAAAAGCATTGCGCGGCACCAAATGTCTCCGAACCGTCGAAACTCGTGTCCGAGTAGCACCGGCAAGATCGCACCGGTGCGATGTTCACACAAGCGCCGTCGCAAAGTGGAACTGCCACTGCTTGAAAAGTATCGGGGCGATCGGATCTTTTTGAAAAGGCAAAGCCGTGACACAAATCAAGCACAAAAGCCGCCGTGGTCGTAAACCGAAACAAGCCGACAACCTAAACCCCTAATCGCACACTTCGCATGCATAGATCCTGGGCCCCTAAACCCCAAAGGACTGCACAACAGCTGCAAAAGCAAACCAAAAACCCATACCCCTCCAACCTGAGCCCCCCAAAGCCAAGCAAAGCCAATTGTAGCCTGGAAGTCTGCATATCTTTTAACTGACTACATCACTCCTGTGATGAGGGGCTCTAACATGGGGGCGCAATACAATGACGTATTTCGGACTGCGACTTCTAACCTGGTCAGACTGCGACTTAGTAGCCTGGGCGTGCATTAGTTCGCGGTGGCTTTCTTCAAGCCAGTGGGCAACGGAGCCATTGTGGCGCAATGAGGTGCCACTGGAGCAGTGGTTGAAGATGTGTCAATGTGGCCGCAAAAAGTAAGTTCGGTTCGCGGCCATTCCTGTGCCCTGAGAATGGACACCATCTGATTGACTCATGTCGGTTTTTGCACCGCCACGCGCAAACAGCCAAAGGGACAAGTGTTTTTCCGATTCTCAAGCCGATCTAGTTTCTTGTCGGACCCATGAACCGGGTTCGATGAACACGCATGGTGTATTTACGTACTCGTTGCCGTTAAGGGCATATGAAACCCTAAGCCCTAAACATGAGTCACACAGCCATACCGATCGATCTAGAAGAGAACGGGCCTGTGGCACGCAGCGCTGACTCCAAGCGCTGATGCTCGATCGAGCTGAGAGCCTCGCCACGGCGTTCTTTTGGGCTCAACTCTTGCGGCTGTGGGTGGGGACAGTTCGCGCCCGGTGGAAGCTGTGCAAAAGAGCGAAGAGACATAGCTGGACAGGTTGAATCGTCCTGATTGCTAAGAACAGCAAATGGACTTGGGAGTAATCGCGGCAAACTAATACCACCGCGGTCGTCGTAGTAAGAATCGTCACCGTCACCAGCATCCATAGCGGGGTAAGACAACCGTTTTCGAGCTTTGACAAAGAAGAAGAGAGCAGCGGAGCGTCTCTGACCTCAGACAGGTTGCTTTGCGAAGTCCCACAGGTCCAGCCCCACTCGAGGCCTCAAGGGCTACAGTCCGCTCTCGCAGGGCTTCCAAGCCTCGGCACGAGCACTCCGTGAGTGCTCAAGTCAATAAGACACTGCGAGTACACAACTCAGGTAACTCGCTAGCGCCGTGGCGCCTGCGTTTTTTACGGTCCTCCGCTGTCCCTCTGCACAGAGACATGCTGCTAGAAAGCAGGGCGCCACTGTACTTCTTAAAATGGTGCCAGTGGGTTTAAAAGCTGGCACGAAGCACACCTGACCGCTGGAAAAGCAAGCATGTAAAAACGGAATCAGACTTCAGCCCTGGATTCGCTTGCTGTCCTTGATTCCAAGGTGGGTCCTGACCAGGCAGTTGACCTGCAGGGTTTTGAAGCAAGCGGGCAAAAAACTCCACTCCTTCAGGTTCTATCGGTCCCCCGAGCCTGCTCCGCATCCATTCCCTTGCTCAACCACTCGAACTGGGAGCAATAGTCCGTGTTCTCCAGTGAGCTCCCAGTATCCACCGTGCCATCTTCGTTCAGCGTCCATTGGAACCTCAGCTCAAGAAGGCAGAAAGCCGGCCCCGCCGGCCCCGCCGGCTCGCTACTGTATCGCTTGCAGGCCAGACCGCTCGCGCTTGGCATTGAGAAGCTCCGCAATCTTGGCTCGGACAGGGCGAGGAGTGGAGTGCCGCAGGATGACGCTCGCAACGCCTTGAGCAAGGATCGAGAGCCAGTCGCTACATCGACTGGCCCCCTCCGCACACACATGCACACGAAGTCTTTTCCCGTCCTTCTTTGAGAGCCTCCTCCAGCAAGCTGTCAGACCCGACGGAGTAATGCGCATCGTCATTGATGGCTTTCCACTCCGTCTGGAAAAGATTGAGTGCCTCAACACAAACTCTTGCGGTGCAGGTAGGCATGCCTGTGGCAGAGACAACTACCTGCCTAATCGACGCTTCAACGCGGGCAGGCCGCCTGGAAAAAATGGCCATTGCCCAATGATGTGAACATCTCCTCGTCATCTCGTACTCGAACAGGAGGAAACCCCTGACATCTGAGCATACACCAAGACCGACCCGGTAATCTTTCAAGCGGCCTCCTCGTCTGCCACGCGTGCCCGCCAGACTCGAAGAGCTTCTGCCTGCTGCACGGCGTCGTTGCACATTCAAGACTTGCCTGGTGCTGAGGGTTGAGAAATGGAAAGACTCCAAAACATCCTTCAGGCATGCAGCTCACCGCGACTTCGAATCCAGGCAGACGCGCAATGTGCAGAAACCTGCGATCGCACAGCCTTGGAGTCGGAGCCAGCCGGTTCCCGCACCAGCACGGGAATGTCATGGCCTTCTCTTGCGACCAGGAGGGCAGCGGCAGCTCGCAATCGGAGTACTGAGGCTCAAGCCCTGACGACCGGATCGCTTTTGGAACCCTCTCTGCCTTTCGGAGACCATGCTCCCCCTTTCGCAAGGTGAGACCCCTCCCACCTTATGGATGTTGCCACGTAGTGTAGCAACTCGACACCAAGGCCGGTTTGAGCCCCTGAGATGCACTCGGAATGCACTGAGCTGAGGGAGCGCCTTTGCTTTTCTCTTCGAGCGGCGGTTCGTGAAGTCTGGGATCACCAGACGTGGCAGCACTTTGCAGGTTGTCGGCCTGCCATGACACAGGCAGCTTCTCAGCGCGCATCTCATGCTGACGGAGGCATCTCTGCTGTGGCGTTCGGCTAATCTGTCAGGCACACTCGCGCCATTGGCTGACCAGCGCACACAGCAGAGACACCTTCACTTCGGTTCGCAGGAAAGACAGACAAGAGGCATGGCTCATATCCTCTCATGGCAAATAACCCTGGGCCGCTTGGTGCCTCCTCGGCATCCTTCTTCGAGTTGTAGCCTCTTGGCATCTCAGCCCCAGAGGTCCCCGGCATGCAGCCTTCGACTCCACGTTTTAGAGGATCTGCCTCGGGCTGCACTCACCGACCGGATCCCAGCAAGCTTCCAGACACCCGGACCCCAAGTTGAAAGCTGAATTTCTGGTGAGCAGCCGCACTCCCGGCATAGCCGAGGAGCTTCATCTTTTCTGACCTTTTGATGAAACTACGCTAGGGACGTTCTCTTACTGATGTCCTGCACCTGGGCCTCCATCCCTACGGTTTGAAGAGCAATGCACGCACGGCTCCACTGGGCACAGCTCTGCCAGCCGTCCCAAGGTCCGCACACCTCGGCCGATGTTGCCGCCGTGCGTGTCCAAAGCTCGGAGCGCGCAGACCTTGGCCGTACCAGGAGCTCCCCGAAACCCTACCAAAATAATTAGGAGTCATGGGTTCGCCGAGCTTCTCCATGTTTTCCTGAGTAGAAGATGCCCGGAACTCGAGGCCGCCGTTTGGAGCCCAGCCCTGCACTGAAGGCGAATCCCGGCGTGAGCCCAAGAGCCCTACTCGTTCTACTTCTCTAAATCTAGCATCGCCTGCTCTTCATGCCTCTTCGCCTACTGTATGTTTCTCCTTGCTTTGACCTTAGTGCGCAGCCTCCCACGGCTTTCTTAAGGGCACCGACAGTGTTCGGCTGGGCTTGGTGTCTCAAGAGCTGGAACTAACACGCATGAATGGACGGATGCAGGCACACACGATGTCATGCACAACTTGGACCCTGAGCCAAATGTCATAACGTCTCTGGCTTCGACATGTCGCGCCACTGCGAACATGTATCAGCTAGCAAAAGTCAGTCTAGCGAAAGTCAGTCCTGTAGCTGCCACAGCTTGCCGATGCTGACCACAACGCCGTCGTCATTCAGCTCCACTTTGTGAGCCTGGCAAAGCACGGCAAATGAAAGCAGCAGTCTTGTCACCCTTCTCCATCTAGGCCACCGTCTCTTCTAGAAGCAACCAATTACGTGCCAAGGAGGCATACAGGTGTGCTCGATTTGTCTCTCTCTCTCTCTCTGATTCAACGGCCTTGAGGGGCAAGCCATTGATGCTGACATCAGTGCCGATGACGAAAATCTTGGCACCTTGACGAGGTGATCAGCACCGTGCATTTGCAACACACGACACACTTGGCATATCCCAAGCTGTATCCTCTGCAAGGCACCACCCGAGCCCAGCCACGATCCCTGCAAAGTCGCCAGAGTGATGGGGCCTGTTCAGAGTCGCGAAGACCACTAAGGTGTGGGATGCATCTCGCTAGTCTTATGGAACACCACAGCTGCGGAGAAGAGGAACAGAGGACATGGAGACAGCATTAGCCCCTGCCCTGCGGCGCAAGAGATTGACAATCATGATAGCGCAAGCGTGTTCGGCAACTGGCCTGCTGGAACTTGCTTGGCTTGCGGCGGGCAGACCGGAGCTTTGCTGCCCATGCATATGAAGCCTTCGTCCATCACCGGAGTGCCCTTCACCCGGGCCGTCCTCGCCCACTCATCCAACTCCTGGCAGACATCCCAAAGCAGATGACTCAAGGTTTTAACTTTCAACCCCAAACCCCTCCAACTGATCAGCCCCCGGCCGGTGGCGAGCTGCTGCTTTTTGAGGAGTGCGCGTCGGTCTTCGGCACCACATCACTCCAACAGATTCGGCCACAGGCCTGCAGCAAGCCGCGAGAAAGGGAGACCACGAGGGAGAGGAGAGAGAGAGAGAGAGAGAGTGAGAGAGCAAAACGGAGGCGACTCCGACTTTCCCATCATCGATTCGCCAGCCTGGAGTTGGGCTCCCATCCCGAGGCAGAAAATTCCTGAAACGAGCTCTAGACCCTTTGCCTCTTCGAGCCGAAAAATGCTTCGTGGTTCCTCTATGCTTTCTCCGGTGAGTTGAAGAACCCAAATGCAGCCTCTGACAAGAGCCACAACAAGGGAGAGGCTCGGCAAGCCTACAGACGGGTTGCTCAGGATGCAGCTGCCCTCGATCTCGTGCTTGTCCGAGTCCAGGCGGCCTAACGACAGCCAAAATCCAGAAGGCACTTTCCCAGCGCCTGAGATCGCAGCTCGTCATGGAGGAGGCACCATCCTCGTAGGTCTGCAGGGCCAACCGCTGGATCTCTGCAAGCTCCTGCTCTCATGCCCACGGGGATAAAGCTCCCAATAAACGTGTCAACATCCACATCCCACACCTCGCTGATCTCCAGTCGGACTTGCGACAACTGCTCGTCTGCCACCTTCTGGATATCACGGAGGGCCTCAAGAGACTCGTCGCATGCGCTCCAGAGCGGCCGTGGGCCTCCGGGGACTGCCGGCCTCCAGGTCCGAGCTGGTGGCGGAAGTTTGCAGGGACGTTTCCAGATCCTTCTGCTTGGCTGCGAGGTCTGCGACCTCCTCTTTCACCGCAGCCACGGCCTCCTTCCACAGAGCCTCCTCAGAGAGACTTTGGTCAGAGTGAACACCACGTGAACATCTCGTGCCATTCATGCCCGAGCCTGGGAAGACAGCAGAGCCTCGACGTCGGCTTTGCTAGCTGCATCTCGCACTGGTTCTGGTGCTTGTGTACCGGAACGAGCCGAGAAGGTTCGATTGACAGTTCCAGCTTCGGACTTCGGCGAGAAGGTCGCCCCGCGGGCCGGCGCCGAAAGTCCGGCAAAGGTTTCGCTCGGCTCCCTCTCCACGCTCAGCGTTGAAGAGCTCATGACGGCGGGGGCTGTCATGGCCAGGTCATCGGACCCTGACGTCTGAGCCTGCAGAAGGCAAGAGCACGGACATGCGTGGACGTGTGCAGAGGGGCACCTGATTGGCCACGGTTGCAGCGATTTGACGGAGCCTGTGAGAGCAGGGCCCGACTTTCACCCGGCTCTCGCCCTTGCGTTTTGGGATTTTCCAGGCCTGCCATCCATGGATTTCAGCTGCACACCAAGCACATCTGCTTTGGCATGTGCGCCCTGCGCGAGTTCCTCTGCACGGATTCACAGGTACCAGTAGCCGACAGTCATGTGCGGGCTTAAAGACAGACCTCGACCTCTGCCAGCACCTTTTTCGTGGCGAGGTCGTTGTGCAGGTCCTGCACCGCAGAGCATCCGTTGCAGCTGCTTTGTAGGCGCCATGACCACGGGCCTCGGCGAGCTGCGCCCGAGCCAGCTCTGCGTTGTCCCTGACAGCGCCGACCTCAGACATATTGTGGTTCTAGTAGAGCTCAGACCTCCCCCGGTTCCAATTCACGCATCGGCCTGGTCTGCCAGCTCATTGCGAAGAGTGCTCAGGACCTGCGGCAGCGGGCACCGGATGGACCGGTCGGACACGGTTTCCCGGTTTCTAAGTCGAGTGGAAACTGGTGTCCCTTGTTTGGGGCTCATCCTGGCACCTGGATGTCAGCCAAAAAGCTTGGCAATTTCTTCCAAACGGACACAAAGCTAGACACGGCTTGACCTATCTTGCAGTGGTGCGTAGCCACACCGGTTTTGTGACCCCATGTTTCCTCGACACGTGGCTGACACATGCTGGGGCCTGGAGTATTGATAAAGTGCTGGCCTCGAGATCTCACAGACTGTGTGAAACCTGCCTGGACGGTGATGTCGCGGCTGTAGTTGCGAAAGCGACTGTGCAAGTCACGAGCAGCACCACAATAGCAGACATTCCCGAAGAATACACACAACGCTGGTGCGGCTTGCACGTTCCAGCACAGGAGGACTCGAGCCTAAGCACTTCTCGGAGGTTGTCTTCTTTGACTCGAATGTCACCGTCTTGATCGGTGAAGACATTGAGTATTTTCCTGGGCAACGGGGATGCCACGTAAAGTTGGAACTGCGAGGACGGAAAGGCATGTCTTGTCGGGAACTCAGTCCCAAATCTTCTTACTCGCACTGTCTTGCACTGTCTCACTCCCAAACAACAGAAGTTGGGGCAAGTTGCAGCGGTATCTCCGGCGGCACAGCGACGTCAACCATGTCGCGGAATAGACCGGCGGGACGTCATTGATGTCATCAGGCCGCAAGAGTTCGGCTCAAGGCTATTCGGACTTCTAGAGTCTGCTGCACATCTTGGGGCCGTTTGGACCTTCAAGGCAGTCGTGTTGAAGCGCTGCTGGATCTTAGCTAGGGCTTCAATGGGTAAAGATAGTAAGTAAGCTTCCACTTGAACCCGAGACAGCCGTGAAGTGTCACAGCTACACAGTGAATGAAAGCACATAAGATTTCCGGACAAGCCGCAGCAAGCTCACAGGTGCATTTGCCGGTACTCTGATTGCACAGACCATTGAAAAGCTTTTCGAACCACAGGCAACTGCTTTGAGTTCGGCTGTCGATCCGCCTGTGTTCCCGATGAGCCTTTTGGGTTTCGCTGACGACAAGCACTCAGTGCTGCCGAGTGCTTCACCTGAAATGGCACACAAGATCAATGAATCAATTCTCGCACGTGATTGCTTAAGGAAGCAGTACGACCAGTCGCTCGCACTTTGCCTCGTCCTTCACTTCCTTCCAACCTGACCCTGGTCCTCACGAACACGTGGCTTCTGCGAACTCACAGTCTCCGACTGCTCCTTGCGAGTCGGCATGCCGGCACCCACAACTCCTGCACTCAAGCTGAAGCCCTCAGAAGCACCAGGTTTGAACCGCTTCATGGCCAAGTTGCACCTCGCCGGTTTCCGCCAGAAGCTCTGAGTCTGTGGATAGATTGAACTGCAAGGGCCATACCCTGGGCACACAGCCGAAGAGAATGCCAGAGCGTGTCATGTGAGCTCCTCCCAGCGAAACAAGCACCTCGTCGTGCTGCAGAGAGCCGCGAATCGGTGACTGCCTCCGCTCCTGGCAGCCCGCAACGCTAGGGAAAAGCTACACTACACGCTCGGATAGGCCCAGTCAGCCTCGTCCATCTTGGAGAACTCCTGGCTTGGCCACGCCTGCGTGGCCCTGGATGTGACGGATGCTGACTCCTGGCAATACCTTCGGGGCATTTGTCCCGCAAAGCAGATGGAAGAGAGGACCCTGGGCCTGGACCCCGAACAAAAAGAACACGGTGCCTTGCTGGCGGTCTCCGTTGCGAGAAGCATTTCGGAGATGACTCACGAAATAGTGCCACAAATTTCCTGCAGAAAGCTCCTCTGTGTCGGGAACATAGCACGGATGCAATTCAAGCAGCCTTCGGAAATATGCACTGGCGGAATATTGCGATGGCCTGGCCAACTCCGTCAAGCAACGAAACACACTCAGGTCTTGGTATTATCACAGGCCTCCCTGCCACACACACCGGAATCACGGGGTCCAGCTCACGGGCAGGTGCTAGTACCCACCATTGCTGCCAGCCTTGAGACCTTTGCACCAGCACATAGCGCGTCAGACTGCCAGCCGCAGACCAGTCTCTCTTGCTCTCTGAGGATACCAGAGTGCCTTTTGCACGCGAAGTTTGGGCTGAGCTTGTGGCAGCCGGTAGTCCAATTTCCGCTTGGCTCAGCCAGAAAGGGAAAGGACGTGGACAGCTCTGCATGTCGGGCCAAAGTCAAAGTCATAGCTGAAAATGAAACACCTGCCGCCCGAACATATTACAGGAACATCTTGCCCAGAGCATGCTGTCAAGAAGCGCTACGACCTGTACAACATGGACCTAGGATTCTAACAATTCCTGTTTATGTGATATATCGGCAGTAGATGTCACTGCACATTCTAGACATCATGCATGTCTTCCTCTTCGTGAAGTCAGATGCAACTTGGTCAATCCTCCGTTTCAAAATTTAAGGTCAGCCGAAACTCAGCTGGTGCGACGACATGATCGACAGCATCTCGCTGTAAGCCATCGATGCACGTCTTGGGCAGGTCCAGCACAAGCTCCTCTGCACCCTGATTGATCTTCCGCTGCAAGAAGGAGTGATGCCACCAGGCCCGAATGCTGTGCGAACGGGAAGTGACGGCGAAGCACGACTTCGATGTCTTCAATCGAACGCACACGAGGCCGTCCGCTTCAGTCCACCATAGGCTCTCTGCCAGCTGACACTCACAAACTCCATTCGGGGACAACTCTGCCCGAAAGGTCGGGTGCCAATGTACCCACTTAAAACCCTCCAGAGCTTTGCGGCTCCCAAGGCCAATTTGCAGAAAGCAGCCACCACTACTGAACATTGCCGATCGCAGAGGTCCGATGCGCAGCGCTTTCAGTCGATACTTGAGTGCTTCCGCGTTCACTGGTGTGCTCGTGAGTTGAACGGAGCCCTGAAGCCAGATCTCGAACATGGCAATCCATCGAATCTGCGAAGGTATTGTCACACCAACCCGCGTGCCGCCTCGTATGCGACCAAACCAGCGCAAGGCATCCCGAGCAGCTGTCACAGCCCCTGAATACAACAACAGTGCGCAGATCATGGTGCCGCTGCGTCCCTTGCCAGCCTTGCAGTGGATAACCGCTACATTCTGCTCGTCTGCCTGCAGCCAGGACTCCACATCTCTGCAGAAATCCAACATGTCGGCGAAATCGGGTGGGCAGTGATCAGCGGAGGGAAAAGCCTTCGTCTCTCTGGGGAAACCATTGTCCCGAAAGTGTCTTTCGGCACAGAGGTTGTAAATACGGAAGTGGCCGCTGTGGGCACCTTCGAGAAAGCGCTTCACCTCGCTGTGCGGATTCCGAAAACATGCTCCAGAGCCTCGGCCCGGGAAGCCCATGGCAATCAAACGGGACGTGACGTAGGCCAGGTCCAAGTCGAAGCCGTTTTCCATAAAGCGATGTCGGCTTCCGGAGACTCTGCGTCTTACCCAGCCGCTCATCCCAGTCTTCAGCAAGGCCGTCGTGCTCATGTTCCGGTAGCTTTTCCTGGGGAGTCTTCCAAGCCACGACTCCTGCAGCAGGTCACAGTCTTCCACAGAGGCACTTTCATGGGGTAACCACCACTCTCCAGCATGCTCAAAGATGGCCAAAACGTTTAGCGACTCTGAGCTTCGTCTGGACTGACATGTGTTCACCTTGGGCTTGCTCCTTGAAGTGTTGACAGTGTGATACGACTGTTCGGTTCGATAGTCTCCTGCCGTCACCATTCTGCGTGGTGTACCTTTACCCTCAGGGTCTGTGCAAACATCGGGTTTGGAGATGTCTTGGTGTTGCACCTCATCCACAGGATCAGAGCACAGGCACCACTTCGGGCTCCAGAACGGATCAGCCGTTAAAGGAGTCGGAGTTGTTCTGGCGTGTGCGTGTCTAGGGGACGGCGGAGCCAAGTCCCCACAGCACATCCTGAAGAAGGCCATTTTACAGGGCCAACTCAAAAACACACAGCGACTGGATGCGAATCAATGGAAGGCCACACGATGCCCACGGAACGGCCATCGTAGAAGGGCTTCGTCGCACTGACTTTTAATGGTTGTGATGTTGAAATCACAGCTTAAGGTACATCGTAAATGCACTAGCTTTTCATGCTGTGATGCGGCTTTTGGGCTTACGGGTCTGACATGTCTCTGTCGCTGTTATTGCTATCTATCACATTATGACCCAGTCTCACAGGCATTTGAGTTCTGTTGGAGTGCTTGCTTCGAGTGCCCGGTAACAACTGTCGTCGTCTGCGAGCTCTGGTAGTAAGGAAAGCCAGCAACATGCGCGTGAAGAATCTGGGCACTCAAGGAAAGACACGGGACCAAGGCTCTGGACCTTCTCGCAGACTCTCACACCGTGCAGTCTTCGGGCTCGAACTGAACATCTGGCCGACGGCGAGGCGGCATGGCGAGGTCTTCATAGGCTTTCTAAACAACTCGTCTGCAGTCTGGGCTTCCAGTCATATCTACAAGAGCAGGGAACTATGTACTGGCCTGCGGCGACTTCGGAGCATCATACTACTCGACGCCTGCATCGACTGACGAAACAGCGTCCTGTCAAGATCTGAGTGGTCTGCGGGCATGCAAATCTTTCCCAAGTCATCTGCTATGGCGGTGAGGAGTGGGCAGCAAATTAAGCAGCTTCTGGGATCCAATCGAAGCAACAGCGCTGCATGCCACTTTTGGCCTTGCTAGCGTGGCCTGCGCCGTCCTTTGACGACGGCAGTGAAGCCATCTTCGTCGACTACAGGTTCCACCTCTTTGGGCTTGCTGGTCCCATAGCCTTTGCCTCGATGCCTCGTTGCGCAAGCAGCATGCTGTGCTCACTCACACAACAGGCCCACATGCACGGAGTGGCTAAGGAGTGAACAAGGCTTCGTCTGCAAGCTCTAGGACACTGTCAGCTTCCTCGCTAACCGCCCGCACGAGAGGAGTTCAAGTCGGAACAACTTCCCGCAAAGCGGTCCTGGACTTCAATGTCAGAACCTTCGTCGCCTTCCTGCACTGTCACATGCTTAGGCTTAAGGTTGCATCACCTCTGCCTCTCTGCCTCAACCTCCATTCCTTCCAGCTTGTCTAGCAGCTCATCTTCTTCTGTCGCATACTCAATGCCTCAGACGAGGCGCGCCGCCATGCTAATGGGGCCACACGGCACCGCAACACGAGCTCGGGTCCAAACGCTCGGACCCTTGGCTTTTGGAAAGGTCTTGTGGAGCTTGGGTTCGGCAAGCCTTCACGCAGAGCCAAGAAGGGATCACAAACAGCGTAAAAATCCAGCATTGCAACTCTTGGAAAGAACAGCAAGAAGCCCCCCCGGAAACGTTTCGGCCTGCAGGACTTCGTCCGCAAAACTTGCGTCTCCGGCGTGGCAGGTGTTCCAGAGGCGTAGACCTGCGTAGACACCAGCATCAAGAGCACCAAACAAAGCCAATCTTCAGGTCGAAGTCAGTCGTCTAAGCCTTCGGCACAGAGTTGCAACTTCTCTGTCGCTACCGTCGTCGGTTTCCGTGTTGAACAACTCGTCCATCCGCAAATACAGGAAGTAGGCCAGGTCCTTTGCTCATGATTTCTGAGCGAATCGAAACACTCACTCCCACACGTATCGCGCACCGCTGTCAGCTAGTAGCTCGTGTCGTCCTGCACATCACCAGGATTCTGCCAACTCGGAGGATTCTTCTTCCTGGTGGATTTCAAACCGCCGGGCAAGCTCAACGGATTCCGAAACTTCGTTACCAGAAGCCTTGAAGCGTTGGCCAGATAGTCAATGACGTCCCCCTCGGTCCATGGCTTACCGAAGATAACAATACAAAAGGTGCTGAGCTTACACCCTGATGGTGTCGATTGCATGGACGGCGCCAGCCTGCAGCTGCCTCCCTTTGGCATGCGAGTCGCGGCCACCCCAGCCTTCATGGTATCATGGAGAGCACGACAGAGAATGTGATCTTGCTGCGTGAACACGCCCTGAACTCAATGCTCACGATGGGGCATCGCATAGGCAGTGTATGAACCTTTTAAACGAAAGTGATGAGATGCTCATTGCCATGCTCCGTAACTAAACAACCACCTTCGTGGCCTTGATCTGTCGCCAAGGCCAATGTTGTCCATTTTTTGAAGACACTGTCCACTGCCTGAAGCAAGGCTTACATTCACCAGCCCAGACTGACACACAACATCTCGGCTAGCGACTTCATGGAACTTCTGTTCCAAGCTCATCTGCCTGATCTACAGCACGATGATGTTTTCCCTAACTTGCACCACACCACACAACCCCCATCCGGCCTGAGCACCTACGCCTTCCGGATGCACATGACAAAACAATGCGGCTTGTTCCGGAAAGGCTTCGCAGCACCGGCGAAAATTTTTCCTTTCGAGTTCGGGGTTTTGATTTCGAAATGAAGTGTCAAGTGGCAGCTGCTGCAACTGTTCAGCTTGTCAGCTGTTTCCAGCTTTTGGCAAACCCTTGCCGGCCCTGGGCCAGCCCTGGGCAGTCTTTGCCCGCCTGCCAACAACCCCTTGGCAGAGACAGTTCTTGTCAGCAGTTTGTCGGTGACCTTCCCGCCGCTTTTAAGCACGTCAGTGCCGTTGCCGTGGACAATTAACAAAATTGTGAACCGCCTGAATGGTGCTTTATGTCGTAACCGAAATCTGCAATGAAAAGGTAAGAAACTTTGAGAACGTTTTTTAATTAAAGAATTGGAAAAAAAACTTGATTTTAATCAATTGTATTCCAATTGTGAAAGCAAGTGCATTGCAATATTTGTTGCAAAAAATGTATCTCCAAATTGTAAAACTCATCAAGTATAATCAAACGCTTCATCACTCATATAATATGAAATGCAAATCCACACAACTTACATCTGGAGACGCACACCTCTTTTCTCCTCCGAAGAGCAATGGGGTTGAAACGGTTTTGAGCAGCGCTCGCATAAAGTAATGCATACACGCATGGTCACAAGCAGCAACACAAGGTGTCATACATTCGCACCCGTATCGACCCCCGGGTAGGTGGATTTTTTCTTTGCTCCCGCGGGGCCAATGCTTCGAGATACAAGATTGATTAATGACCAAGTTCGGCAACATGCACTTTCCGAAACCATTTGTTTAGGCAAAAGCGCAAACAAATTTCCATCCAATACGAATGAAATATAAAATGGCAATTGCTGGTGATATAATGCGTGAGGGTTTGGTATCGATGATATGTTGTAGATGCTCACCTCACCGAGCGTGTTGTTGATATAGTTGTGGTATTGCCAATGCAGAACTCACACGCGCAATTGTACACAATGTAGAGCGGCGCACCCTTCCTTTTCTCACTCGCCTTGGCTGACGTTGAGTCTTTGCAG
>CAJNDV010018702.1:57464-68078 GCA_905221635.1 Symbiodinium sp. CCMP2456 | reverse complement strand
CCCCCCCCCCCCCCACATCCTCAAGACGATCCCAAGCCAACCGCAAGACCCGGACCTAAAGAGTGCCTCGCAACTCGAAAGCCCTGAGCCCCACTGAAGCTTCTATCGCATGAGGGGTAAGAGCCTCGCAGGGTATTATTTATTTGGCAAGACAGGCGGGACTTCCTCTAAGAAAAGCCCCGTGCCGCCGGACGAAAAGCTTGAACAAGCGAGAAATGTATGATTAGTTCTGTAAATGAGGATCGCTTTTAGGGTCCTGTTTATACGGGTGCCCTACTATATTTGGGATTCAAAACGAGACCCTAATTTACAGAAGTACTTATATGATTTGAGAGATTGGGTTCGGGCTTTGCATTTAGTGCTTGGGGCTTAAAGGAAGTTGGTTTGGGCTTATTGTTAAAGCGTGGTGTTTTCTGTGGTCGAAATGGCCGAGTCTGTTTTCCGGAGCTTGAGGGAAGCGGCTACATGTAACCCCCCTATACCTGTGACAACTCGAAAGGTACTTCCCAGGCCTGGCTGCCCGATCCAAACTTCCGGACTGCACACAATATAATATATGGATATAAATGTATATATGATGTGTATGTATGTATATNNTATACATATATATATATATATGAAAATAAGACTCTACAGCAGACTTTGATCAGAACACCACTTTCCAATCATCGACACAGCAGAAACTCAGGTTTGGTGCATTGGGGAGAGGAGGGAGGGCGGCTGACGACGCCCAAGTTTTAGGGTATGGGGTTTGGTGTCACGGGCTGTGTCTTTCAGGTATTAGACTGCTCTTCGGCTTCGCGGAATTATGCTCGATCGTCCATGCGCGGGGCCAAAAGACTCTGCCTGTATTGTGGCGTCGAGGCTCAACTCGTCCTACCGGTAATCTCCGGAACGCCCGACTCACCTTCGTTGCGCGTCAGCATGGAATGCTCCTCAGGAAGCACTTTACATCTGCGGTCGTGGCGAGCAGAGGGTCGCATCGGCATCAGTGGTTCCCATGGCTTTGGCTTCAGGGAATCTGTTTGCTGGGTCAGTAACTCATCTAAACAAGGACTGTTGACATGCAAGCCGTACTAAAGCTGCAAACCTACACCTGTCGTCTAGCAGGATGGCATCTTCAACGAGCAATGCCTGCATTGCTTTCGGCTCCTGAACCTGGAAGCAAAACTACCCTACTTCGTTGAACCTTTCGAGCTTATCTTGCGCAAACCCCAACACAGTCACTAAACATCCCTCACGCTTGTACCAGCACCTCATGAGATGCACCGAAGCGAGAACCCTAAATCCTCGAGTCGAGGCCGAAATCCAACGCCCTAAACACACAGAAAATGTCGGGGCCTTAGTACTTAGAACAGCGTTTTTGGGCGCTCCTTATTATAACCATGGTATAACATAGCCCAAACACACAGAAGCCTCACAACTAACCTTCGGCTGACGCGCCTTAAGCTCCTCCCGAAATGCCGAACTTCTTCAGCACATGGAGCCTTTCCTGCCAGCGGGGGGCCGGTGGGGTTGAAGCTAAGGCTTTAAACAGCTGTAGACAACACCTAAAGCTGAGACAGGATATCTTTATCCTCCTCACGCCCGAAACCCTAAACCCTAAACCCGAACCCCCGAACCCCCGAACCCGAAAGCGGCATGAAACCCGAATTGGGCTCACTTTAGGCTTGGATCTTCCGGAGCTCTGGCCTTGTGGAGGAGCGATGCGGGTAGTTCTTGAAATTAGGGCCCCTTTTGAGGGACCTTTTCACAGGGGTGCCGTACTATTTTAGGGACCCAAAAAGGAACCCCAATCTAGAGAACTACCCATTTGGGGTTTAGGGTTTGGGGTTTAGGCTTTAGAAGTGGGGTCTTGGGTGTAGAAAGCTTGCGTTGACCACTCGCGGACGATGCAGGGTACACCCAGCCTCCAAGATCGATCTGAGAGACACCCGAAGTCCGAAAACATGAACGCAAAACCCTAAACCGAAGCCCGAAGCTCAGAGCACTACCGCAAACCCCCAACCCCGAACCCCAAACTCTCGAGTGTCCGAACTGTCGCTGACATAGCCTCAAACTCATCCCTCTCACTTTCCTCCCCCAAACCGAAGGTACCTGAACAACATCGCTAGTTTTTGGTGACCCCTAACAGAGCCTTTTCGGAGATCCCCCTACACCCTGAAGCATACTTTCGCTTACCCTCAAGCACATGAGCCAGCTTAACTTAGCAAGCATGCCCTGACCCCTGAAGCTCCACCAACACCGTAGAAATACCTGGAACGCCACCATAAACCCCAAACCCCACAGGCAAAACGCGCAAGGGCGCCCGCAACAAAAAGGACAGAAGGAGCCTCGAGCTCGAGCACTGCCGGGTCATGCTTCAAGCCCTGCCAGACAATTTTGGGGCTCGGGGCTTGGGAGGATGTTTGGCTTCGAATTCAGGGTTGAGGGCTCGGAGTTTAGGGTTTTGGGTGTTGGAGTCCGGGTTGGCTTCGGTCAGAAAAATGCCCTGTACAAATTCTGCTAGAAGTGCTTATGGAAGACTTACGCTCCAATACACGGGCCTGAATAATCATCAATAAGATTCCTGAATTGAGGCTTCCGATTATATGAAGGATGATCTGGCCCGAAATCCCTATTGAATATTGAAACGATCGCCCTAAAACCCGAAGCCCTTAACCCCAAACCCTGTGTTAACACCCACAAGCGCTCCCTTTCCGGGGGGGCCTTGTTGCTGCAGTGGCGCTCGTCGCGCATCTCGCGCTTCAGGGCCTGAAGGTCCTGGCCGACCGGGTGGATCAAGAAGAAACAAAGCAAAACAAACCGAGTAACAAAGTCTAGTCGCATCTGTGTGTGTGTGTGTGCGCCTACTATGTGTGCAATGTCTATAGTATATGTACAGAGGCAGACAGGCATGCAGGGCAGGGCAGGGCAGGGCAGGCAGGTACACAAGCAGATGTATAAACTAATTAGGGAGGCAAGGTGAAGGGAAAACATGTGAAGCCCAAACCCCAGCCCGCCCTCCGAATCTCCAACATCCCCTTCTTGAGCCTCCTGCAGCTGATTTAGCTCCTCGATGTCGGCTTCCATGTCCTGCGCTCGGCTATAGGGGCGGGTCGTGCTTTCTTCGGCTTCCACCAGGGTTTAGAAGTGGAAAGAGATTCCGCGTTTACCTCTTGGGGTGTGCGCCTTTGTGTTTTAGGGCTTAAAAGGCAGGGGATCTAAGGTTGCTTGGGGGTTGAGTGTGGCGTTTCGGGCTTTAGGATTCTCGGCTTTGCGGTTTCGCGTATGGCTCGGGACAAAACTCAGGGCATACCAAAAAAGGGTTTAGGCCTCGGAGAATCAAGTGTAAAGCGAATTGGGGCTTGAGCGTTTTAACTTAGGCTCCGTCCCAATTTGACCCCGTACTTAGCCCCTAAAGCCCCACAGAGAAACTCTTGAGCAGGAAACTTGAACCCAAAACGTGATGCCTGCAAGCGTTGGCAATCGCTGACCCCCGAAACCCAGCACCTCTGTAACACACTTGTGTGAAGGGTTTTGGGGCTTCAAAATTTAGGCTTCGGGTTTAGGGCCTGGTGTTTCGAGTTGGGAGGGCACACTTGACAGCTGCCAAAACGTCCTTGTTCATGTTCTTCGTGCGCTTCCTCGGCAATCACACGAAAGTGGTAAAGGCTCAAGCCCCTAGTCAGTCTAAATTCCGTCCTACGCATATGCACTCCATTTTAACTCCTAAACCTGACAGTCGACCCCGCTTTCAAGTCCACCCGAACATGTTTCGAGCACAGAGCATACCGCCACCCATGGAAGACATCAGCAATTTCCACGGTTTGGGATTCACGGCCCAATTAAGAGCTCTACTCTTCAGGGCTTTCGACTTAGCAGCAACTGCCCTCTCAGTCTGTGGAAAAGCAACAAGAAGCGGAAAGACAGGCATAAGCTTCTCGGTTTCTGGAGTTTAGGGGAGGTGGGAGTTTATGAGGTTCTCGCGAGCAAAAAAACATGCAGTCGTGAAGGTACTGGGCCAATTGTTTTGGAACCCTGACGCTGTGAGCCTGCCTGAGCCCTGAAACCCCACACTAAACTCTGAGCCCTCGACCCTGAATCCTAAGATGGACACACTCATGTGGGTTCTTAAATCATAGGGAATTGGGGGAGCCCTTGCATACGATAAGGATCCTACTATTCCGGGACGAAGCAGAATTCGCATGGGAGGATAGGTATACCATCCCTAGGGGGCAATCTCACTGATGCTCCGGACCCCTCTCGCCCTATCAAACCGGCCCTCTAAGCTAGAATTATCAAAAGCACACTGCCAAAAATGAAAAAAGCGCCCCTAAACCCTAAACCCTCTATCAGGTCCGCCTTTATGTTCTCAACACTTCCCACACCGACGATGAGTCCCCCAAACCTTGCGCCCGAAGCTGTTTATACAAAACTAGCTGGACTAGAGCTCTGGGTTTCAACCTTCCACCCTCAAACCCCAAGGATGAAATCTAAAGATTTGAAGAGAGGCCCCTCCTTTCCTTGCCCAATGTCTGCGTCCAAGGAACCTCTGGCAGAACGTAATTTGCTCACGTGTCTTCTGATCGTTCGTTTGGTTTCCTCTGACGGAGCCTAAACCCTAAGCCCGAAGTCCTAAGTCCTAAACCTTAAACCATGAACCCCAAGCAGGTCCATGCTCCAAAATTCCGCCGGGATTCTTGTCATGCAGCTCCTTGCCCCGCAGCTCCTGCACGAGGTTTGGAGTTCTAAACGCACGAGCTCCACGTGTTGGATCGGTGAAGCTTCCAAAAGACTCCGCAACAACAGCGTGGCTTTTCTGTGTTTGTTAAGGTTCAAGCTCTGTTCAGGATGTGGCAGGAGGTGAATGCCAGGGCAAGATCCATGAAATGAGCCACATTCATGTGGCGCAGAGACTGTGTAGTTGGGGTCGTTACCGAAGCCAAGCCGCTGAACTTCTCGATTTCACGCGCACAGATGACTGCGCTCTTGTGGCTGCTCTAGCAGAGGAAGCTAAAAGCAATCACCCTGCAGAGTCAGCAACAGAGAGGAACAACCTCAGAAGAGCTCGGGATGGTCCTGGCATTACTCGTTTAAACCGCTATGTTCTCAGCCATGCCTTGTTTGCAAGATGGTTGCAAGCCGACCACTCCTTGCTGCCAGTCACTGCCCTGAAATCTATCAACTCAACATCCGTAGACCTGCCAAGCATGCGTCTGTTGTGGACTCTGCACAAAATCAGTAAGCAAACGTTCGCAACAGAAACAACACATTCGGCATCTAAGCTGTGATAAGATGATCTTACACATGCAACTCCCTGCTGGCGCCGTGCTTGGCAATCGAGCAGTCAAGAATCTTTGTAGGACAGCCTTTAGGATCCTGCGAACCTTTTAAACAAACCAGGGCAAGCCCACTGAGTACTGTACCTCTGCGCTGACATGATGAAGTTGTGCTACACCCGATGGCTGCAGAATCCAATTCCAGACAGTTCGCAGGCACTGCCATGCCATTGCCGCGCATACTCGTGGAGGAAGCTAAAAGCAATCACTCCAAAGTACTGTGGCAACCGCAACTGTACAATGAACGGCCCTCCCAAAATTGTTTGGGCAATTGCTGAGTATCAGGCATGAACATTTTTCCAGGGCATTGAAGCAAGCATTGTGAATTAGGTCATCTTCTCTCACCGCACTTGGAATCTGCGCGGGTTCGTGCCGCGGTAGGACCGGTGGTATCCCTCTCGCGTCTGTGCCTCGGTGCTGGATTGCGCCACGGAGGCCGGATTGCGGAGCATCGTCGCCGGAATGTTCAAGAACGAGCGGCTGACCAAAACCACTTCCCCGTCCGAGTCAGCGAAGGCGATGTTCTGGGAGCTTCTTGGGACCACGCCAAGGCTGTACGGGAGTGAACAGATCACGCGCATGACTTCTGCTTCCAGGTTTTCTGCGACGAAAATGTCGCAGGGCCTCAGCCGCATGGTGGACAGATGGCTGCGGATGGCTCGGAAGCAGACAGGCTCCATGAAGATCTTGGCGCCGGAAGGCTGCAAGCGCCAGCCCAATCCTTCCTCCTGCAGCGCCTGCCGACATGGGCGCAAGGTCGGCGAATGCTCCAGATCTGCGTCCAACTGGCGATGCGAGCGGCTCAATGTCAAATGCACCACCCGAGTGAGTCCAGCAGGCACATGCGACTGCAAGTCGTTGCCATGCCAGCCGGAACCGATGTTGTGCTCAATCCATGATGCCTCCTGCTCCGCCACGATGGCCGCACCCTCCTCTTCCGAGATGTCGGCGGGTGGCTCGCTGTGATGCACCGGCTGCAGCACCTCCTGCGTTGGATCGGAGATGGATGGTCGGATGGCGTGTGGGGCAAGCCGAACCTTGAAGCCTGGTGGCACGTCGCACTGACCATGGTTATTGTTTCCGAAGCAAACCAGCTCGCCACTCGCCTTCACGGCACAGGTGTGAGCTTCTCCGGCAGCCACGGCAACCACCGGACCGAGGTCGGGAGGCACAACGCACTGACCAACTAGATTGTCTCCGAAGCAAACCAGCTCGCCACTCGCCTTCGCGGCACAGGTGTGTGCTTCTCCGGCAGCCACGGCCACCACCGGACCGAGGTCGCGAGGCACATCGCACTGACCATGCTGATTGTATCCGAAGCAAACCAGCTCGCCACTCGCCTTCACAGCACAAGTGTGTCTCCATCCGGCTGCCACGGCCACCACCGGACCGAGGTCGCGAGGCACGTCGCACTGACCATGCTGATTGAATCCGACGGGAGGCACAGCAGCCTGGTTTCTGCCGAAGCAAACAAGCTGTCCGGCCTCGCTGATGGCACACGTTGAGTCGCCAGATGCGGCCACAGGGCAGTTGGGGAACAGCATGCACCATCCCAAATAAGGTAAAACGTGCTTCAAGCAATCCGTCCGGCCAGTGTGGCATCCGAGCAACAGTAGGTTGTAAACGTCTTGGGCAGTAACGTAATGGTTCCTGTCCTCCAGCAGTCGTAGAGCCATGATGCCTGCAGTTCTCGGACGGCCTCTTGCCCAAAAAGCAGCTTGAGCCGAACACACGGTTACAGCATGGCTCAATCCACCTTTGCAACATGTGTGCCGCATGGCCACAAAGTGCAGGCTGAAGTACTCCTACAGTTGAGGTTTAGATTTTCCACAGCTTTGCATGTAACTGACGGTCAGGTTTAGAAGTGCGGTGCACCATACTTGCCACCCTACTCTCATGCGAGCTTGCTTCCCCAAGAGATAAAATTTAAAGCTTCAGAAGAGTAATGTAGGGGCCTTAATGATTTGAATAGGGTTTTGGGGGTTCCAATTTATTTAGGGCCCTACATTACGAACTTCTCAGAGCCCCGAGGTTTGAAACTTCGGTGTTGGCTGCAGGCTGTTTCTTCGCGGGGGCTTCGATCTTCGAGCTTTTCAGACTAGGCAGAAGATGTTTTGCGGTTTTGGATTCATAGGATCGCTTATAGGGTTTAGGGGTTCAGGTTTGGGGTTTAGGGTGAAGTGGTTCGGATCGTGGCAGAAGCTTATAAGACCTCAAGGGGTCAGGTTGAGAGACCGGAAAGGAAAGAGCCCTGAGCCCTAACACCTAAACCCTAAACCTTAAACCCTAAACCCTAAACCCTAAACCCTAACACCCCACACCCTCAAGATCCGAAATCTCCCAACCATAAACCGAAAGCCTCATCCCGAACCCTGGGTCCCCAAGTTTGCGCCTGCAGACGCATCAGCCACTTCATCACCTCCTCGTCCTTCTCAGCAAACGCAACTTTTACGGCTCGGGGGTTTCAGGTTTCAAACTTGGGAGTTCGGAGGCTTCGGAACTTCGGCTTTCGGGGTTTAGAGTTTAGGTTTTAGGCTTTAGGGTTTAGGGTTTAGGGTTTAGGTTTTAGGGTTTAGAGTTTAGGGTTATCTGGGCTTGGGAGCCTCAGGCCGCAGGTCTCGAGACTCGGGTTGCGGTGGTTCTTAGGTCGTCCCAAGGTGCAGAGTTGGGGACGAGGGGGGTTCGATATACCTGTGATCGCCCAGAGTTCACGTGCCCAGCGAATCACTACAAGCTGACAGCTGGACGAGGTCATGACTCACATGGTACAACATTGGCAACATATGGAAATGCTTGGCGTTTGTGGGGCATGGTCAGTGCCCCTCCTTCTCTGAAAAACCCTCTGGCGGAACCCCTCGACACGAAACCTCGAAGCACTGCCATGACAGCCATTCTAGGTCTTGCGCTGCAAGAGCAACGACTCAAGATATATTATAAAATCATATTCCTAAGCAGAAGACTCGTGCTACAACGATTACGCTGGTTCTGCCTGCTTCGTAGGCCCATCCCCGACAGGCGGAAGAACGACATCCCCAAAAATTGGCTGTCAACCCCAAATTCTGTGCATGGAGCAGATTTCGGGCACGAGTCTGTGGATGCTGGAGCAGCTATATTCACCTGAATGGAGGTATCTCCTGAACCCCCAAGTACAAGCAGAGATTTTCAGCGCCCACCCAAGCCCTAAACCCTAAGACTCAACTGAAGAAAGCCTAAGCTCTGGAATTGTTCAGCTTCTTGGGCCTTGTCTTGCTCATGCTCCGTGAGGCCCTCTGCCTGCGAGCACAGCAAACTACGGGGAATGAAGCTGAGAGAGTGTAGGACTCAGGGGCCTGGATTTCTAGCGGGGTTGGCTCCGGGATTATGTGTATACGGTTGTAGAGCGTAGTGTGCCGGCTGAAGACCTAAACGTAGCACTTCCGATCCATCGGTTTCAGGATTTAGGGCAGCGGGCAGCCGAGGCTTTACGCTTTGGGATACTCGGTCTCTACTTAGGCCCTGTCTCTGCCCTCCTCGCCCTAAACCATAAACCCCAACCTCCAAGCATAAGTCTTCAGCCCACACCTTAAGACTGAATATGGAGGCGGCAAGGTTGATATGAACCCTAAACACCCAACAGAGTACTCGGCAACCAGCTTATGCTACTGGGAAAAGTTGCTCGGAATTTATGTGGCAATGGTTCAGGATTGAAGGCAAGAGCCAGCCAAAGAAACCCCTCGTGTTCTGAATTGGGTTTATCATATGGACGAAAGGACCCAATACATCCGATGCTCTCGGGCTGCAGATGGGGGCAGGTCATGCCAACGACGAAGTGCGTTGCTTTCTTTGTCTCAACCTCCCTCCGCTTCGGCAGCCATCCACAAACTTTGCAATTTTCTAGTTTCAGACCAGTCCATCTCCCTTATCAAAAAAGTTTCTGTTCGAAGAGGTAGGTGTCTAAATGACCTGCGAACTCAAGGTTCCGGATACACGGGTGCACCAAGGGCCAGCATCGGCAGGCCGAAACAATGATGCCCAATTCCCAAATCGTCAACCGAATTGCCCTGAACCTTGGACCCAACACTCCAGTTTAGAACCTCCAAACCCAACAACAACCACGATCCTCCCGGCCTCCACCGTCAACCAGCCTTAGAACGCAAAACCCGAAAGCCCCAACAGCGGCCTTGAGGAAAGCCTTGCGCTCGGCAACTTGCACGAGAAGCCTCAGAGAACTCTGCAAGATTAGGGTTTAAAGTTTAAGGTTTCGGGTTTAGGGTTCAGGGCTTAGGGCCTTAAGGTTTAACAATGTTAAAATTTCTGTAGATTAGAAGTACCTTGATGGCAGTAGGAAAGCATCCAGAAATGTCCTTGCCTCAACTAGACCCCCACGACTTAAGTTTCCACTTTCGAGGCTACCGTGTGGGCGCGGAGGTCAGGGTTGAAGCCTACTTTGTTTCGACATGCATGAACGGAGTCTAAGTTGGGCTTCCTACCGCTTCGAGAACTTTCGGAAACACCTGTTGGCTACAGAAAGGTTTATAATGTGCCAGGGTAGTCGTTCTGAATTTGTGATGTCATGAAAACGGGTAAACATAAACGTTTACCGTTTCAGGTCCTTGCTGAAAAAGCTTGTGGCTTAACAGAAAAATACTGAACCATGTCTTCCGGCCGTCTTAAACAAAGATACAGGGAGAAAGAGGGGCACAAGGGCTTCGCAAACCTCCTGATACGTAAACACGCATGACGGATTGAATCTGTCGTGCAAACCAAACCCCGCAGTGATCATCTACATATTTATTGCCTGCATTCTCTCGTATGTTAACAAAGTCGTCTCCGGAGATTCACATGTTGGGACAACCCTACTACTCCTTCTGGCTCCTGCATTTGCAGATGCGTGCCTTCAACCAGACAACATCACTGGCCATGGTCCAGTGGTATGCTTAAGGCACTCGAATGGAAGGCTTTGGTCGGTTTAGCCTCAAAAGTAGCTTGAGGTTTACGGGAGCATGCAAGACCATCATCCACTCACTTAAGCGTCAGTTCGTCTATCAGGTTCAGCCAGCCGCGCACCTGGTCTTGGTCAGGCGTCTGATATGCACGCGGCGACGATGTGGTCCATCTTTTTTGGTAAATCTTCGAGACTGTTCCATGGAGCAAATAATTGTACCCACAGATTATACTAGTAGTGGAAGTCAGATATGCCGAACACACCGAAACAACCCGGAGTCCGGCCCCTACCATGCCGACAACAACCACTACAACTATACTACTGCCAGTACTACTACTACTGCAGCTGCTACCACTACTACTACTACTA